>WTSP01001990.1:58477-103886 GCA_025331215.1 Actenoides lindsayi
GTTCACACCTAGACCATATCCCCCAACACCACATCTAAGTGATGCTCAAACACAACCAGGGATGGTGACTCAACCGCCTCCCTGGGCAGCCTATTCCAATATCTCACCAATGTAATTATCCAGACAGTTTTTTACCCATCAGGTTGTCCACCCAACTAGACCAAAATTCTATGCACACGAGGCGGAATGTGCGTTCTTATTCATATAAATGAAGTACAAAATAATAATTTTGTTGAAGGAAATATATATTCCATTAATTCAGTCTGCAGCCAAATATGTTACCTACTGCTTGTTGAAGACAGAATCCCTACAGTTTGAAGAAGATGCTGCATGGTTAGTGGTGACAGAGAAAAATACAGCTTCAGAGGCAATGTGTCCTGACACACTGCGAAGACATTTGTTTTTGTGTGTGGTACTTGTGTTCTAAATGTTGACATGCTAGGCTATTGGACTAGAAAGGAAAATAAACCTTTAAAAGGTAAGGTATGAGACATGTCCGAATTAAAACTCTGAGCGACACTTAAAAGATTTATACTTCTGACTTCTGGTGATTTTGATTGCATCTGCTCTTTTATGATAGCATAGCATTTTGGGCTTAATTTCCTTTTGTTTTCTTTTATTTGTGGAATTTTTATTAACTAAAAAAGTACTGTCAGATCCCCAAAGTATAGGTAACTAGTAAATAGTAGAGTAAAACATTATGAGTGGGTTTATAAGTGAGATATTTGATGTAGAAAGCATGTAGAAATGGAATCACTTGTTCAGTGTGAAATAGCATATAAATGTCAGAAGACTGATTAAAATAGGGGAATAACCAGGTTACAATACTATATTCATTATACATAGTATAGTCATGATTTATTATATAAGACAAATTTTCACCACAAAATTTCAAACAGTAATATTCTGAGCTTTTGTATTTCTTTATTTTTCTAATCCTGGATTTGATCCTGTAAGGTACTGAGTATCTAGAGGAACCCAGAATAAACCAAAATCCTGTTGACTGCTAAAACATCTGGAACAAATCTTATGTTTTCACTAGCCCCAGGGAAATGGCATAAAGAGGAGCAATTTCCTACAATCTTAATCTGTGTTTCTACCATCCATAGACAGAATAACAGATGATAAACTACTGTGCCTTCACGAAACAAACTCCCAAATAATTGTGCAAATTTATAAATAAAGATCTGCTCTGTACCAGATACTCTGCTAATATACTATTCATGTTTCTATGAAAATATTTACTTTTTTCCTGACACAGGGCATTTTTTCTTAACTAAAAAGTAGTGTGTCCTAATTAGCAAAGCTGATTAACAGTGTAGGTGCTTTCTCCTGATATTTGACGGAAAAGAATAAATTTATATTAAGCCACTACAGAATTTTTTCATCAGAAAATTAGTCTGTAGATGCTTTATTATGATTTGGCAGATCTCGTTCTCTGCTACTACAACCAAATGTCCTTCTGCATCATTACTGTTGTGAAAATATAATGTAGGAGAAACAATCATTACTGAAGGTTTTGAAAAGGCCAAGGGTTGCGTGTGCAAAACATTGTGATTTACCATCAAAACAGCTGCTGCTTTGTCAGGAAAATTTTGAAAACAGAGGGGGAGTTAGCAGGACTTTATACCCAGACACCACTTGGAATGGGAGAACTAGTATACTCCATAGTCAGAAGAAAAAGGTCAGATTAAAGCAGCTGTTTATCTGAACACTGGAATGATTCAGTAGGCAGTGGTAGGTGTTCAGGGAAGACATAGAAAAAAAGACAAAAAGCATAGCATTAATGGCACTGAATACTACACTGCTGTAACAACTACTCATGTAAAAAGTCTACTTTCAGGTGAATCACCTTTGTTTTTGAAGTGCCTAATACATTACTGAGCAATGAACTTGAAAAGCACACAAATTTCAAACTCTGTGAATCTGTGAAGTATGCGCTGATGGTTTCATATTCCAAAGGAGAAACAAAATATAGTCCCCAGAGGAAGAACAGTCATAAAATCTTAAAATACTTACTTGTACTCTTGTGACATGTAGGTACATAATACAAGCCACTAGGAAGCATATGCAGAACACCAGGAGAACAAGAACGATGGTACTCCTAGAATCAAAACACAGTGAAAATAAAGTAATGCAGGAAAGTACAGCAACTCAGGAGCAGAAGAGAACAAACAGCACAGGGGTCCTTCTGGAATGGTATTTTGGATGAATGGTGGAGGATCTCTCCCACACCCTTGCTCTAATACTAGCCACTGCAGGGGAAATTTCACAATAAAATGCACTGCCCTCCAGAATGAGAAATGAGTAAATGCTTTTGTATATGGTGCCCACTCTGACCCTAGCAAGGATCAAAGTACCTCAAAAATTCACTTTCTAGTGCATCAGGAGAGACACTCTCTAATAGTGGGCTAATGCAGAATACTCAGCACAATGACTCCACTTATAAGTGGAGTGTGTAACTCCATTATTTGGCAGATGTATAACAGTTACCATATGCTTTTCCCTTCTAATCTCTCTTTCTCAAGGATTCAGAAATCAGAGGTCAGTCAACTCAGTCACTTATCAAGTCAAATAAAATCAGACCAGACTGCAATCCCTTCTTCTAATGAAACAGAGCAATTCCTTCCTTTACAGGTTTCCTCGATGGTTAGGAAAATCTTGGGTTTCACAAAGATGCTGTAGTAATTCTTTTAATCTGATCTTTCAAAATAGGGCTGCTCTTCATGAGAAGAGGGGTGCAGACCAAGCACTTCCCTCCTTCAGAAAACCTGTGCTATTGGAATGGTACATTATGGATGTGAGTAAACTGGCAAAGATGAGTCCACCAGTGCTGGTGCTTTGATTTATGCTCAGAGACAGCCTGGCCCCAAGTCAGCCATGGAACCAGAGCCTTATGACAGCAGCATAACATAATCTTTACACCTTCCCTTCTAGTCTTGTGAGAACAACCCAGCCAGTCCAGAAGACATGAGCCATGGCTGCGGGCATGTATATATCTGTGCCCTTGACCATCACTGGAGAAAGATCACTTATACAGGGCTTCTGAAAGCAGAGGAGTGCAATTCTTCTGCTGTAGAATTCCTCAGTATTTGTCTTTGATTTCAAAGTTGTGTAATAATTCCCACCAATACACAAACAGGGAAAATTCTGGGGTGTAGTACATGTATCCATAACAGGGAGACGAGTTTAAGTGCTGTCAGTGTGGATTCTACATACAAGTATTAGTAGACAGCAGGCTTTCCTGTGCCTTTAGAGAACTGACTTGTATTCCAGATGGTAGTATGCTAGATAAAAAATGCAGGGGATGTGACTACAACAGTGTCTTTTAAGGAAGCAACAGCCACGAACTGACACTAGTGCTAGTAGGACCCTGACAGAGATTTGGTTTGGCACCAGTAACAAAGGGCTACATTGCTTTTTTTAAAAAACAAACCCAGCATAAGGCATCAGAAAGGTTCATCATAAGGCCTATTAGTGGCTTTGCTACATGTGTGTCTCCATAATTCCATAGCTTTACAGAGCCTTACTTTCACCAGTTCCATCTAGGGATATAAAATATGGCTTTAGCTGAGAAGCTGTTTTGCTCAGAGATCGTAGGACTTGGGGGAATGTCAAACCCATTGCTTTTTGTGTATTTATGCAGCAACTGGCTTTCTTACATCATTTTCCTTGTCTCTAGATTTTGAACATCCTCTTTGGAATACTGTGATACATGTCAAACACTATTATTATCACTTCTCTCATTATAGTAACACATTACGCTTCTTGTCCTGGCTTTTGCATTCTCTTGTCAGACTTATAACTACTTTGGCAATCTGAAGAGCAACTTGAAGATCCAAGTTCTATGGAGAGGAGGAAACCCCCAATACTTCCAAAGTCTTGCTCATGGTTGCATCTGTGTCACAATGAGGGAAGAACCTGAGAAGACTAGTAATTTGGTTGTATGAAGCCACAATCAACAGACACTGGATGACAGAACTCAAGACCATTCAGTGGGCGGCTTTTCTAAATAACCCAGTGATGAACCAGTCCATCTTCATGTCCTTCAGTGGTCAGGTTCTGTTAGAGCTTGCATGTCTGTCAGATCAGAGCTTAAACTTAATCTCTGTCCAGAGAGCTACCAACTACCATACCACATGATTCTTGGAAATTAATTCTAGTTTCAACTAGATGGATATTCTTTGTCTCTCCTTGTTCCACGTACTACAGCGGGGCTTTACTTCAGAAGTAAATGATCCAATTAGTCAGTGGAGGTCGTTAGTTGGGACATAAAATGATTTTTGAAAGTAACTTTGAATCCTTCAGATGAAAGATACTATGTAACAAATTTAAATTATTATTATGAAAGTAAAAAAAAAAGTGTTTCTCAAACTTCCAATTAGAAATAACAGAATATAGTATTAACAATTATTCTGACTGTGGATTTTTGAAAAGGCCATAATTTAAAATGGGGTTTTCAGTAGTATTATCCTGTGACCAGTTTTATACCCATTGAAATCCTAGTAATTACTAAAAATGACTGAAACTTATTTTGAATGTTTTGATATTCTCATCTGAAAAAGCTTATTACTAGTAATTTTTATACCTTGAACACAATTATATCTACTTATAACACCTAGATTTGAAAGTGAAGTCTAATTATTTTTTTTATTTATCACGCATTCACATAGAATTAACAAATCTGAAGTAATAACAAAGCTATATCACTCACAGTATGTATCAGACACCTCTCAAATACACCATGAGTACCTGTTTATGTCTGCTTTAGTGCTGCCAAGGCCTGACTGCAACTTACATGGGCATGGCCAAACCATGTACTAGGCAGTTTGTGTACTGATAGCATTGATACCAAAAACCTCAGCGAAAGATATAAATGTGGGTTGAAAAGCTGGATGTATACTTGAGTACTTAGCTCTTGTTAAACTCTGTATAGTTTTATCTGCGTTGCTATCAAAACCTGAAGTATCTCATCCAAAGTCACCACAAACACATTTAGAAAAGCTGTAGCAACATCTTTGTAATGCAGAAATGCTTTAAGGCTAGCAGATTTCAGTGGTTTTGTCTTCTAAGTGTATCCTTCCACAAAAAACCAAAACCCAAGAACAAAAAAAAAACCCCCAAAAAATCCCCCCCAAAAAAAAGAAAAAAAAAAGAGAGAACAGGGATGAAAATGATTTAAGATAGAAAAATGTGGCTCCTTTGGACAAATAGGAAAGATAACAATTAGACTGAGAGTATACCAACAGGGAGTCTCCTGTTTGAAAAGATACTGACCTGGGTGCTAATTTCCATTCCAAAGACATTAATGTTTTGACCTGTGCAGGATGCTTGAAGATGTTCCACTTTGAATTATAATGGCAAAAGACAGAAACTTACTGTGGTATTATTAGAAGGTAGACAAGGCCAAATAAGGCAGCTAGAATTAGTGAGAGAACTACAGCACTGGTGAAGTACTCATCCTGAAGCTGGTGGTACTGTTAAAAAAAAGAAGAAATGAAGACAGTGAGAATTATATATACACCCAGACACCCACACTTGTCCATTCTCAGTAAGAAAGAAGCATAGCCTAGGATAGAACAAGCCCATACCCATTTTATAAACATACAAATAATCATTGTTTAGTTTCACACACACACAAAAAAGATAATGTAAGTCCACACAACACCTTCTGTTTCAGTTGTTCTAGCTGTTTAGTTTTCACCCAAAAACTAGTCAAATCTGGGTTATGCTCAGGCATAAATTTATCTTTCAGTGCAAAATGAATTCAGGCAATTGAAACCAGAAGGAGGTGGCACTCCCTCCTCTCCACTTTTTTATCACAAGAAAAGGCCAAAACATCCTTTGTGCTGCCTTCAAGGATTCCTGTCACCTCAGCTTCTCAGAACAAGACACTAACAGGTGGGCTGAAGGCAGCTGCCAATGAGAAATACAGGCTCAGTTTTGAGCAGTTTTGTCCCTGATTCCACTAAGCCGTAGTCCTTACAACAGAACACTTTACAGGAGTGGAAACACAAGTGTTTTCTCAGAAAGATCCAAATTTCAATCTCATTAACACCAAAAGAATTTCTTATTTTGAAAGAAAACAACTATAATTAAATAATAAATCACCATGGAAACTTGAAACCCAAGTTAACGCTCAAGACCTCTGTGTTCAATGTGACACACAACCTTCCGACTCAAAGCAGTGGTGACATGAAATCTATGAAGTGACATACGGTGGAAAAATAAATGCTACTGCCAAATTAATCCAAAATCTTATCACTTTTGCCTTTTCAAACACATAAACCAAAGTTGGGTGGTTTTTTGGTTTTGTTTTGGTTTTGTTTGTTTTGCTCGTTTTTTTGTTTGTTTGCTTTTGCTTTTTTTGTTTGGTTTTTGTTGTTGTTTCGGTTTGGGTTTTTGTTTGGTCGTTTTTGGGTTTTTTTCCCAATGAAAATGATTTGTGTTTACAAAAAAATTCCATACAAGGTAGGAACAAACATTTCTACTTTGTTAGCTTCAATGCATGCTTATAAGTCTGGAGTAAGTCCACTGCTTTCAGCACAGTCACAACCTTGTCCAGAGATTTTTCTAGGATTGATGGCATCAGTACTTGTCAGGGTACATATGCAGATGATACATCTGCCTGTCATTAACACTTTTCCAGAGCAGATGAGCCCATAGGCAACCACATTGCCACAAGACAGCATTAGAGAGGTGACAGATCAGGAAGTCTGGAGAAGTAAAAGGAAGGCCAAAACACAGGATATGTAATTTCACAGGGGAGGAGCTTGAGGAGTAGAAAGATACTGATCTTTCTTTTTATTCCATTCAAGTGCTTCAATAGAAGATGGAGATAATATCTCCCTCTTAACTGAGATACAGTCCAGAGGATTATTTCAAGATAGCGAGTAGAATTTAGATGTTGTCTAAAACCAAACAAAACCACAGTGCTAGTTGGCTCGTGGTCAGTGAAGTCAGTAAAAACAATTTCGAAAACACTCACTTTATTTTCACGCTCAATTTGCTTGTACTTCAGGGTAATGAAGTTCAAGTCAGCCATCTCAGACTCAGTTTGCCGGGCCTCTATCAAACGGCTGATGTATCTGTTTACTCGAGTTCCCGGAGTGTTGTATACAACATTGGTAGAAAAAGAGGAACGATTCCTGAGTTTTTCAGAGGCTGTACGTAATGCTCTTCTCTGTAGCACAGATGAATAAAGAAGCCCAGATTTCATTAACATTGACATTTTCCATTGGTGTTCATATTATCTCAAGCTTACAGCCAGAGTGGTGAATTTATTAAGCAGAACAACCACAAAAGACGGAGATCTTATCTCTGTGTGCCATCTTTCAAATACTTCTTAGTTGAAATCTTGGTATCATTAAAATCAATGAGAAAACTCCTACTGCATTCCAGGATTTCAAGCCTCATCCTTCAGATACTGCCCTGACAATTCCCTGCCGCTGAGGCAATAATCAGTTTGATCCAATTTAGTGTCACTTTACCTAGAAAAACCATTAGATTTTTTTTCTTGATGGAAGACACAGAGCTCTGGACATCTTGAAGGCAAGCTAACCAGGCTCTTTATGATACAAGAGAAGTCCTACTGTCCAAGACTGTCTAGGTAAAAATATAAATTCTGAAAAGAGGATTTTCCTTAACCTTTTGCACAATGACCATATGTGACTTCAGAGGGTCTGAAATCTCAAGTGTTTCTATCTTTAACTCTCCCAAGTGGCTTTCTTGTTAAGACCTCTTGAGTATGCCTTAAGAGCACCCAGATGGAGCAGTCCAATAAATTATCACGACTAACTTGTGCCTAACTGGGGTTAATTCCTCCATAGCACAACTGGCAAGACAGTCCTTTTCAGTGCAAAAGATTTATCACAGAACACAACTGAAAGGGATCTTAGACAATCTGTCTCACTTTTTATAGAGAGCACTCAGAAGACAGCGAGCAGCATCTCGGCCACACTTGTGGTAAACTTCAGTTAAGGGCACTGTAATCTAAACCATTACAACTAGATCTGCACTAGTATGACTACTCATGCCCCAGCACACTGAAAGGACCAGGGCTTTCAGAAAATACTCTTGTAGATGCAGCATTTTTTAAACACAGTGAGAAAGATGTAAGTTAATCTTGTAAAAGAAAAAAAAGTTCCCTAATGGTTAGCACATTAGAGCAGAAAGAAAGAGACATCAATCAGATATCCTTTTCACTTCAGAGGGGTCAAGCCCTACTGCCCAGAAGAGTTTTCACAACCAAACTCAGGAAAGCTGTACAATTTTTATAGAGTTAAAGGAATACTTTTTTATCTAACGTCTGCAGAGTTCAGGAAGACAATTCTAAACATTATGAAATGGCAGTGTTGGCTCAGGATATAATCAGTAGAGTCTGTCAGCAAGCTGTGAAAAAAGCCCACAAAACTTCCCTTTTCAGAGTAGTCAGCACTTAATAGTCCACTTTTTGAAAGCTATACTACAAAATACTCTTTTAAACCAGATGATAAAAAAGAGGGGCAAGTATCTCTGCAGGAATGGCAGTTTCCTGTCTTATTCTACAAGCTTTCATCAGATCCTCATCAGTGAAAAAGCAGTGGACTATAGCAATTCATTAGCTTACATAGCTTATGTTATATATATATTATACCTGAATACTTAAGAACAGTGGTAAGAATTAACTGCTGACTGACACCGTAGCTTTCTGATTGTAAAAAAAGAATGGACCTTAGCGAAGATAAATTAACTTTCCAGGTCCTGTTTTTCTGGCTTTATATGTAGAAAGCAGGTTATACCAGCATTAAACAATTATGAGGCTACTTGAAACATTTTTCTTCAAACTATCAGATCCCATTACTTGTTGTCTGTGGTGTAAGAAATAATTGTTTCAACATGAAAAATAATCTCACGGACATACATGGATTAGTTTTCAGATCTGATCTTCTGGGTTCTTTTAGCCATAATGGAAATCTCAAATTGCCAGTAAAATAACCATTCTTAATGTTTCTAAACAGAGATAAAGTTGTTCTCATGAAGAAGACATTTGTCCAACAAACTTGTAGGGAAACCAAGTGTTTTCAGGAATATTATCAGGAATATACAATTTTGCTCTTCATTAAGGTAAACAATAATTAGTTAGCATATTGCTTAAGTTGCAGAAGAAATGACATCTTTGGGGATTTTTTATAATCCAAATATAAGTCTATAGCACAATAATAGGAGTGAGCAAGACAGCATTTAAAAAAATAAAAAAGAAAATGCTTCTTTGCTTCAAATTCTGGAATAGAATAAATTGTATTCTCTAGTCTGTCATTTTGAAATAGGGTTAATGTTACTGTGCTTAATCAATATAGCTGTTGCTTATAAATCATTATTTTTAATAGGTCTCTTATTTTTATCTTTATTATTATTTTCCACAGTAGACTTTCATTATATCTTATATGTGATCAAGATCCAGTATTTACGTTTCTCAGAAATTAAATAAACACATTTGCCAGTAACGCGCTGGCTTCAAAGCCTTTATAGCCATAGCTTGGTTTACATGATTTGAGGACTGATTATCTCTGAAGAAACTCTGCATTGCAGCACAGTGTATTTATATTAAAATCATATATCATGCTCCATGATAAGCGTTACATATTAGGTACAAAAGCTAAGAACAACTGGTTCAGTTAAAGGTGACACTGTAGAAAATATTCTGACAGGAGAAAATTTTAATCACATCCCTAGCAAACCCATATTGCAATTTCTGTATATACTACCATATTTTACATACTTATACACGACACATTGTAAAAGCTTCAAAGAGTGTTTGGGGAACTTTTTTTTTTTTAAATACTCAAAAAACAGTACTAATTCAGAATTGGAAGGCTTTGTAGATAGTCAATTTCAAAATAAAATCTGGAGTTTCTGAAAGTTCACTTAAACTGTGTTTTAAAGGATCTAACAGACTTCCCCCCCCTTTTCCTGCAGAAGAAATATATGTAAAATCCAACATATAAAAGTGAGAATGCTTTCTGAAAGTAATATTTAGACTGAATCTTCAAAGGATATATATTATTAAAGAAAAAAAAAAAAAGAAAAGAAAAGAAAAAGGTGCAGCAATCAGTTAAGACAAATTGAAAGGAAAACACTGATTCCAGTGTAGAGGTGTCCTGCTTTGGAGCACTGGTGGAGTGACCTATGTAATATTGCCATCTCCTGGCAAAAAAAAATTGAATGAGCACCTCTTCAAAAGTTTGTTCTTCATAAATTTCTGGGTAGATCCACACACAGAAAAGGCAGTAAACCAGGATACGAGTATGTAAAGCGATTTTGAATTATGGCATTACAAGTCATTCAAGAAAGCACTATCTGTATATGTATTAGGGACTAATAGGGTTTTGGACTAATCTGTTGCCTTTCATCTTTCAGAGAACCATCTAGAGATACAAAATTATTCTGTTATTTTGCATTTGCTGTCATGAGTTTCAGACTGTGATGGACTCAAGATGCAAAATAATAGCTCTTGGTAATAAGAAAAAAAATCGGAAGCTCCAATTCCTTTGAAAGAGGCCGTTAATAGAAGCCACGTAGGCCACCAGTCCTGGCTTGTTCAAGAGGAGCTCCAGATTTGAGGCCTGTTATCATTGTTTTTTCTTTGCTTGAGAAGGATGTGGGCTCTAGCTCCATCAGAAACACCAGAAACTCCTCTATCAGTTGTTCAGGTCACCCCCTATGTACTTAGCGCAATGCTGCTTGATGCAGCCCTGGAATGGCTGCCCAAAGAGCACACGTGGATTACCTTATCATCATCCTCACACGTCATGACATTGGAAAAAGGGATCTCCGCTTTGAACATCTTACGACAGTGCATGAGCTGAACAAGCAGATAGCAGACTGTCTTGAACTTCATTCTTTTGGCAGGCTTAATGTCTGAGAGAATCAGTCCAGGAAATATCTGTTGGTCAGAAAAAAACATATTTATAACTGTATTGTTACATTCCCATGCAGACATACGTTAGTTCAACAGGGCTAAATGCCATTGAGTGCAGTGCTATCTGTGCTCGGGTCACAACAACCCCGTGCAAAGTTACAGGCTTGGGGAAGAGTGGTTGGAAACCTGCCCAGCAGAAAAGGAGATGGGGGTGTCAGTTGACAGATGGCTGAATATGAGCCAGTAGTGTGCCCAGGTGGCCAATAAGACCAATAGTAATCCTGGCATGCATCAAAAAGTGTGTGGAGAGCAGAACTAGGTCAGTGATCATCCCCCTGCACTTAGCAATGTTGAGGCTGCACCTCAAACATGAAGGTCAGTTTTGGGCCCCTCACTAGAAGCAGGACATTGACGTGCTGAAGCACGTCCAAAGAAGGGCAGTGAAGCCAGTGAGGGGTCCAGAGAACAAGTCCTATGAGGAGTGGCTGAGGGAAGTAGGTTTGTTTAGTTTGGAGAAAAGAAGACTTAGGGGAGACCTCATCACTCTCTACAACTACCCGAAAGGAGGCTGTAGTGAGGTGGGGGTCAGTCTCTTCTCCCAACTAACAAGTGGTAGGACAAGAGGGAATAGCCTCAAGTTGGGCCAGGGGAGGTTTACATTGGACATTAGGAAAAATTTCCTCACCAAAAGGGTTGTTTACCACTCAAACAGGCTGCCCAGAGAAGTGGTGGAGTCACCATCTCTCAAAGTATTTAAAAGAAGTGTAGACATGGTGCTTAGGGATATGGTTTAGTGATGAGCTGGCAGTGCTGGGTTAACAGTTGGACTTGATCTTAAAGGTCTTTTCCAACCTAAACGATTCAATGTTTCTATGATTCCATACATACTTGCAGGCATTTACAACATCTAGTGGTCAGAACAAAGCAATATTCTAATCAAGAATCAATGCATTTTTATTAGCATCATATATTTGCAGATGAAGATTACTTCAGGTTTTTGTAACCTGAGATATAAAGAATCTATTGAACAGACAGTATTTAAACATACTTAGCATTTTGGGAACTGTTTTCTACATAGAAATGTGAGTATAAAAAAGCATATTAATGACAAACTCATAAAAGAGGCAATACTTGTATTTCCTTAAAATAAATTCTGGAAAAATACAGTGAAAAAAAAATTAGGAGGAAATTAACATTTTTTTAACTGATATTAGAAAGATAATTTCTTTTTTTTTTCTTATTTCTTCATTTTGTTACTTCAGTAAATCCAGTAAAAACAAAAGAGGACACCATTTACTTTAAAGATACATTTATATAAATGCCCTAAAAGGAGGCTGTGAGGCACTGAGCTTATATTTTACATCTTATTTCTTCAAAGCAACAAGTATTTTCAAAGGATTGGGTATAATCTTTTCCCTTTTACCAGTTCAGCATGGACATACATTGTCTTGGTTAACTCTTAAGCATACATTTAACTCTTGCTGACTTTAGTAAAGCCCTAGCACATGTTCAGGTGCTGTCACATGTCAGAATAAGAGTGATTCTTTATCCTACAATCAGTATTTATGACAATCTTATTCATGCTTCTGACATATGGAATGTGTAAAACAGTATTCATGGGAAATGTGGAAGGACCTCATGCCACCACAGTAAAGGAATTTAAGCTTGTAAAATAATCTTTTCTAGAGCAGCAAGATAAAGAAACAGATGATTTGGTCCTTAACGTTCCCAGGTATAAAAGACAAATCACACACTAAAACTTCATTCAAATACTCTAAAACCCACAAACAGCGCTGAAGATTTGCTGTCCAGTCTTCACAATACAATAATTTACTACAGAAGATTACATCATTACTTCAATGATTAAGGAACGAAGAAGTGAACTGGAAACGTTTGTTTAATGCATGTTTTCATGGATACCTAAATTTAGAGGGATGGGGCAAATGACACTGTTTATATTCTGAATGGCATCTCAGGTATTGGTTTGTTATGATGTTTAATGCATACAACTATGCAGCTGCATTTTATGGAGAATCAAGGATATATTTTATTAGTCCACCAACACTCTGTTTAGTCAGTTACACTGTGACTACGAAACACAAAAAGAACTTGTGTATAAATAATGACAGATTTTTTATTAGCAGATGGCTATGTTATAAACATGTGGCACGTTTCAAATGTGGAAAGGTGCTCAGGTATGCACAAGTGTTTTATTGTGCAGTGAAAGGCTGACTGAGGCCAGATAGCATCACCAGCACTGTGCTGCATGGTCAGCAGCTGAAATATAAAAGGACATTAGTATATCTAGTGTGTAATCACTTCTATAAGTGATGGTTTAACAAAAGTCTCCATGAAGAGATTCCCAATATGAACCTTTTCAGGGCTTTCTGACAGAAGACTTACCATTGTATTGTAATGACTGCCTAGAAGATACTGTACAAGAATACTCACATACTGATCATTCTTTAGGTATTCCTAAGGACACCAAGTTGTGAGGCTTGAGATATGATCAGCTTTTGAGCTACTGTTCTCAACAGGTAAAACATACTTTTTGGACGGCTATCCAATTTACAAATTTCCCTAATGTAGACATAATTCCTCTAGAAGTACCATATATTTTACTCAGTTTCCCCGTCAATCTTTTGATACAACAAAAATGAGCAACTTTCTTGAACCTCCCTCCAGTTTTGCATTTTGCCTCATTTTTTTTTTTTTAAGACACAGAGCTAAACGGGAGTACAGAGAAGTTTACAGGTGGATCATATCTCAAGAGATAATTAGCTCTTTCTTTGCTCAAAACTTTCACTGTGGACATTGACTTAACTAGGTCAACAACTTTGGTTTTAGGTCTCCATTAGCTTGGCTGGAAAAGACTCTCTTAAATGTACAGAGAGTTACAAAAGCTGCGGAAGCCTTCATTATGGAAATGCCACAGAAGAGCTGCAAGAGTAGCAAAGAATAGGTAGATACATCTTACTAGAAAAAGATTCAAGATTGCATGACTGAGAAAGATGAGCACATGGCCATGACTACATCCTCCTACAAGGATTTGAAGTCCTGTGAAAGAACAAGAATTTAGACTTTCCTTGATGCAAACTTATTGTAATAGATGTGTTTCTGAGAACAACCTGCAACTGGAATGGATATAATTTCTCTCAGGTAGTGTGGCCTTGCCACCAACATGATTTTTTGCTGAAACATATATTTTCATGCAGTTTCCAGACTATATCTTAAAATAACTAGGTAGAACATTTTTAGCTCATGCCACTGACTGCTCTTTTTGTTTTTAAAACTTACCGTCAGATAAAATATCAATAGTATACAACCTTTGTACGTCAGAAATACAGCATAGTTTTCCAGCTCCCTTGGAGTCAAATAGAAGAAGTTTTTAAACTTAAGTTACTAAAAAAAGTGGAGTACTGTGTCTACTCCTGGACTCCCCAGTACAAGAAAAACAGTGACAAACTGGAATGATTTCAGAAAAGGTTCATCAAAACAATTAGGGTTCTAAAGCATATGTTATATAAGAAGAACCTGAGGGAATTCAGTTCATTTAGCTGGAAAAAGAGAAGGAGGGATCTAATTGCTGTCTTCAATCACCTAAGTAGTAGTTAAGGAGAAGGCAGAGCCAGACTCATGGCAAAAATGCTCCAAAAAAGGGCAAGAGGCAATGAACATAGGCTGGACCAAGAGAAATTCCTGTTTGATACAAAGAACAGAAGTTCCCACCTTAAGGTTGATTATGCGCTGGAGCAGGCTGCCCAGAGAGGCTGTCAAATATCCAGCCAGAGAAACACTTAGCACTCTCTCAGACAAGTTGCCCTGGGCAATCTGCAATTTGTGTGATACTATGAAAACATTTGGAACAGATATAGCTACTGTTCTTCATGGCCGGCCAAGAACCTAACCACTTTTTTGTTTGTTTGTTTGTTTTTCAATCTAGCGGTTGCAGGACATACAGACTCTGCACATGGAATGAGGATTTGAGGAATGAGTGCACTCACATGGCAAGTGCAGGACAGCCAGGGGATCAGACCCAGCCAGTATGCATCCAGGAAAAGCAGGTCCTGCTTGACCAAACTGATCGTGTTCTATGACCAGGTGACCCACCTAGTGGATGAGGGAAAGGCTGTAGATGTTGTCTACCTGGACTTTAGTGAAGCCTTTTGACACTGTCCCACAGCATTCTGCTGGAGAAGCTGGCAGATCATGGCTTAGACAGGTGTACTCTTTACTGGGTTAAAAACTGGCTGGCCAGCTGGGCCCAGAGAGTTGTGGCAAACAGAGCTGAATGCAGTTGGCGGCCAGTCACCAGTGGTGTCCCCCAGGGCTCAGTTCTGGGGCCAGTCTTGTTCAATGTCTTTATGAATGATCTAGATGATAGGATTGAATGCTTCCTCAGCAAGTTTGAAGATGACACCAAACTGGGTCAGAGTGTCGATCTGCTTGAGGGTAGGAAGGCTCTGCGAAGGGACCTGGATAGGTTGAATTAATGGGCCGAGGACAGTTGTATGAGGTTTAACAAGGCCAAGTGCCAGGTCCTCCATTTCGGTCAGAACAACCCTAGGCAATGCTACAGGCTTGAGGAAGAGTGGCTGGAAAGCCTCCCAGTGGAAAAGGACCTGGGGGTGCTGGTCAACACCTGTCTGAATATGATCCAGCAGTGTGCCCAGGTGGACAAGAAGGCCAACAGCATCCAGGCCTCTATCAGAAACAGTGTGGCCAGCAGGAGAAGGGAAGTGACCTTCTTTATTGAAAGAGTAGTCAGGCAGTAGAATGGGCTCCCCAAGGAGGTGGCGGGGTCACCATCCCTGAAGGTGTTTTATTTGGGTTTTTTGGGGGGGGTTGACAGTTGGATGCGGTGATCTTAGAGGTCTTTTCCAAGCGTGACAGTTTTGTGATTCTGTGATTTTCCATTTTACTATTATACACACAAAATATCAAAAATAGAAACATAAGGATTCTCTCCCATGTTCATCACACAAATCATGTCCTTTTTTTACTATTACTGGTACAGCAGAACACCACTTTTGAGACAGTGAATTTTTGAATGGAATATTTAAGTAATCTCACCTTCTGCTGGAAGCCTTGAATAATGCAAGAAATGCAGTATATTAGGTCTGTTAAAACAGACCTAAAAAAAAAAACAAAGAAAAAACCAAAGTTCAATGACTTTCACTCTGCCTTTTCTCTGAACTTGCTTCAGACCAGCACTACAGGAAAGCTGGACTGCAGCATTCTCATTCCAGATCATTTTGGCAATGCATTTTTCTTTCACATTTCTTTTTCACCCTCAGGATCATATCTTGTTCTGTTCATTGTCCATTTGTTTCCTAAGTTTAGGAAATGTTGGTTGTTTGCTGCAACACAGCTGGCAAATAAGAACTGGGATTTTCTAACAGAGCATTCTGAAAGCAGCCAGACTATCTACAGATTTGTGAGTGTCTTTAGGTACGCAGAAAACAAACAAGAGCTTATTATAATTCTGGGAAAACACCCCAGTGTTTGAATCTTATGTAAAACTCTGTTAAGAGATTCACTGGTGCTTATCTGGGATTCTCAGAAACAGCAGCAGACTGTTGTTCCCCTGACTATATTTAATTACAGTCCTTAAAATGGCATGGGAAAGAAGACAGTAATGACATTCACAACACATTTACAGCAACCATAAATGCCGTAGCACTATGGCTGTCTGTGCTATCTTCAGGCAGGCAGGACCATGCCTCTTGGTAGTAGTGTTTGTTTCTACCTGCAAACCATTTTGTCCTGAGATAGGTGAGCAAAACTTACTTGGTTTTTTATTTTCTTACAGTTAAAATAATTAGAGATTTCCTTTCTCATCCTTTTCCACTGCCCTTATGATACATTTTGCTTATCACAACTCATCTGTCCATCAGGAAAGTGTATTAGTGACTTTTTACCCATTATTAATACTGCTTCTGTAAGACAAGCTCTTAAAAATCAGAATGGATGTGCAATATTTTGGTCCCATCACCGTAAGCTTTAGTATCAATATAAAATATAATGAAAACATAGTTAAACTTTACTTAAAAGAAATGTACAGGCATTTTCAGAACTAGAAACTCTGTCAGGACCTTATAACATTCTGAATGATATTTTAAAAGTGTATTTGCATAAGTTTTTAACTATGATGGCCAGCCAAAAAAAAAATTAATTTAAAAAATATCCGTATGCCTTTGGAATTCAGATGAATTATTTAAATCTGTTTAGAATCTGAATGTTATCCAGTCAAGCATGCATAAGAGACTAATATAATTTCTACCAAAATAAAAACTGTGACAAAACAAAACAAAACACATTCCCTCAGTGTCGAATAGTAAATGGATGAGTTGTGTTATACTGTTGTTCTCATTCTTGGCTTGGGCAATATTTGTGATAAAAGATCTTCCTGTCAGACCAAATATGGAAGAATTTGGGATACGTGTCTTCTAAATAAATAAGGAAATAAAACAAAAAAACAACAAACAGCTAAGCGGGCCTATTACCTTTCAAATACAACTTATTCTTGGCCATCTGTTGCTTTTGATTTTCATTTCTTTTGGCATCATACCTGATAAAGTCAGTTCGTATTAATGTCAGAGATGATGCATAAAGAATAAAAAGTGTGTCTGCATTTCAACTGCTGAGGTTCTGGAGGAAGGAATACAATAACAAACCAGCAGAAACCTGAATTCACCTAAAGAAATTCCAATCTGTCTGTGCTTCATGGGTATCCATCTGTTTATATGTCTCTGAAGAGTTAATGCCTGAATCAGGGCAGGAGGAGACAGCAGATGTTTACTTTGCAGGTAAATATGCTATTATGCTGCTTCTGGTCCAATTATCAGTATGCAAGTATACAAAGACTGGGGACAGCTGTGCTGTACTGTGACAAACAGCAAAGTGACATGCTGATTGATCTGTGAGCCCAGTGGAGAAGCCAGTCAATACCAGTAAAATTCATGAAGTGTTCCTTTCTGCCAGTTTGGTTGACACACTGTTGACGCCTATCAGAAAAACAATGTCATTAGCCAAGCTGCATTGCAGCATCTGCCACTTTCCCAAACACATCAATGACACCCATGGATAAGATGGCATTTAGTTTATGCAACAGATCGATCAGTCGATTCTCAGCAATCGCTGGTAGTTTCTCAGAAGTCTTTCAAAGCCAAAGAAATGTGTGCTCATGCAGTAGCAGGCTCTCATCCTAGCACATTATATTAAAAGGTGAATGTCAAGCTTCTGTTCCTCAGTCAATGGTTCATGCAGTGGAATTGACACAACACAGATTTATATGCAATAGCCATCTTTATCCCCTCTTCTCTCTACTTGTCTCTGTGCACCAGTGTATCAACAATTTTCTGAAATTCAGGTATTTCTCTTCTCAATGTGAAATGAAACCTGATACATGATATCATACATAATAAAATTATACATAATGCTGTAAGAGTGAAAACAGCAGAAAACCAAGACAAACCAATCTAGCAGCAATAAGCAACACACCTGCCTTAATTAAACCCTCCCTTACATTTTCTTCTATACTGGGATTGATTAATTTAGGAACTAATTCTGTTTTCAGGAAAGATGACAGAAAAATCTCTCAATGACTGCCAAAACAGAATCTAACCCACTAGTTTCCCACCTGTTTTCTTTCATACTACCTAAAAAAGAATCTAATATTATATACCATCAGAAGAACAAAACATGACATTGCATAATTTTCACAGTGGATGAGAAAATTCCATCTCTCTAAAACCAAGATGCTTTAGAGAAAGTGCATAAAAAACCAGTCTTGCAGCAGCTTTTCTGGGATAAAACAACAAGAGTTTAGTTTTCCCTTCCAGAATCAAATTCCTCATGTGACTGGACTCCCAACTCTTCCATAAAAAGAGCTGGGGTCATCAAATTAAGACAAGAAACTGACTGCCAGCATGGAATTACAGATGATCTTGTTTTCCCTGGTTACATTTTTGTTAAACCCCAGTGGGCAACACCCTCAAGGTATGGAGCTTTGACATCACTTAAAAAAACTCATCTGCACTGTTTTCACACTTACTTTCAGAATTGGATATTATGACTTTCCACAAATGAAACTTGTTTGGGTAGAGTCTCAGAAGATACGGGTGCAAAAGTCTGTATCCCAAGTTGTCTGGCTGAGATAGAGAGCAATAAAGTTCTTGGCCTGTAAACGTGTTATGGCAGATAACTTCTAAGATAAGCTGCTTCTGATGTGGAAAAGGTTGGAACAAACTGAATGTGTTTAAATGATGATTTAAATGACTCATACTGAGGTCATAAAACTTTTTGTAGTAGAACAAAAGGCTACCCTAAACACAGCAAATGGTTAAGGAAGAAAGGTGTGACTATAAATGAACCTGATGGAAAACCACTGTTGCCACCTTCACTGCATGCTGAGAGTCAAGATATTACCATTGCACTGGTAGGACTCTGTTTTCCTTATCCTGAAAATCTGCTTAGAACAAGGAGTCACATCCGTCTCCATCAGGGGCAGCTAAATCCTGAGCAACATCTAAAGAAATGAAGTTTCTGCTCAAATGAGTTAAAATCTTCTCTACATTATTCTTTCCACACTTTCCATTTTCTGTTCTCCACCAAAACCAAGAAAAGAGCAGGAAGTGTTATTATCCCTCAACAGCTGACTTACTCCTCTTTCCCCAGTACATCTCCAGGATTCTGACAAAAGAAAGAAGCTAAAGAGAGGGGAGCTTAAGAAAATTTGTAGGGAAGAGCAGCTAAGATAAGAAAGGGATGACCAAAATCATAGTGGGAGTCTGAGGTGACAGAGCAAGCAAGGAAAACATTGAATTTTTTATGAGCAGCAAAACTTAGCAGTACAAAAAAACCATGCATCTTTTGGACAGAGAATGTATTGCTTGTTGCAATCTTAGACAATTTGCTCAGTGTTAGCATAAATGCCTAGTCTGTGGTACAGTGGTATATACATTCAAAAGCAGAATGGTTGAATGCAGCTTCTTCCTCTGACCTTGTCTTGCACAGCTTGGCAACATGACAGCTTTCCCAGACTTCTAGACTTTCAATCACTGCTCAAAGCATTTCACTAACTTTCTTCTGTAGGCATGATATGTCTGAAATACTACTTTTCCTATGTCTATTCATTGAGGAATTCTCCCGACCCGGTAAAGGACCCTCCAGCATCACAAGTGATTGTAGAAACAGTTAGAAGAGCATGAGTATAGGAATAAAAGAGTAAAGAAAACAAGAAGAAAAATAGTTAAGCTGTGAGCATTAATATTCTGAAACACCCTTTTGAAGGGAGGAGAAAGGGAAGAGAGAAATAAATTTTTGGAGTAACATGTAATTTCTGATAGAATGATTACAGAATCTGAATAGTTTTCTTTTGGGAGGGTAAAGGGATGATTTTTTTTTTTTATTTTTAAACTTCAAAAGTAAATTGATCAAATTTTCTGTGTGTTGTTCAAGCTCAGCATTTTAGCAGTCCTGCCACAGTTAAAACCAAAAGGTTCACTTCAAAAGTGTTTGAAGAGCTTTTATAAATAAGAAATACTAGTATTGCCTCTGCTTAGAGTATCACAAAACAGTTATTAACTTATAAAATCATATCACTGAATAAGCTAGAATTTGTGTTGCTTACCTTCCTACGATGAGATGGCACAATAAAATATGTTTCAATATTATGTTTCTTCAAGAAACTATTCCTTTCATGACCATATCCTGGTTCTACTTCGTAGTCCCCATTTAGGCACTCTAAGGTGGTCTTTGTAATGTGAACTTTCCTGGAGAGAAGATTCGTGAAAAAAAAAAAAAAGCTGGACATTGATGTTTAAAGCAAAAATACGTTATGAGCTAGTTGCTACTGAAATATACTCCTGTGCAGAAGATCATAAAGAAGTCAAATTACATACAAAACTCTATTTTAGATGTAAAAAGAAAAAAAGTTTTGTCTTTTCGGCCAAATAGAACATAGAAATATTTCTACTACATCCATTTCCTAAACTTGGGTAGAGTGAACAGAAAGGTAACTGTTGACTGTCCAAATACTTGCAAACATCTGTTGATTTGTAGAAAGCAAAAGTCTGCTCATCATCTTCCATGCTGTGTGACTTTCTTAAGTGTTTACCTCATTGCCTGCTTGGAAAAACATCCTGTTGTTTGAAGCTTGTGACTTCACACTCTGAATCTCTCCTGTCCATAAAAAACAAACTTCTTTTTCTATTCCCCTCCATATCTCTGTCTTTCCATTTACTCCGTTTTGTGGGCAGCTTTCTAATTCACTTTGTTTGGGCAGCACAGCCATCTTTGACACTATTCGTGCATTTTCTTATCCTGAAAAGTGTCTTCACATTTTTTCCCAAAGGACACCTTATATTTGAAATGTCTTCAAAGAAGACATCTGAAAAGCCATTAGTGCTTTCCTCTATCAAACATAAGTTCAGATATTTTTCACTGGAAAGCCTTAAGGTAAGGAACATACAAATTACACTGCCAAAATTGTCTAAGGGAGACATATATGACAAACAGAAATTCACTAATTTTAACCTCAAAAACGAAGAGGTTCCATTGTCCCCCTGTTCAGCAAATCACAATCTTGTAAAAATCCAACAGAGGATGGTAGGTCTCAGCCAAAAAGTGAGTTGCACACAGAAGCACTAGTTCATTTTTTTTTTTCTAGAGCACACTACTTAAGTGTTGGAAATCTTGCCGTGTAAAAGAGTAAGTCACACAACTCCACAATCTGTAGAGGTGCAAGGGTAAAAATTTTCTGGAATAACTAGAGGGTTTTATTTTTATAACATGAAATGGTGAAAGACTCATTCCTACATTCGTAACATTGCCTCATTCCTACTCTGTATATTTAGTAGCTTCTAATAAGGATTTTGTTTGGAAAAGTTTTACTTCTAGTCTAACCTATTAATAACATAAATATCAAGATAATTTGGAGAATTCCACAGGGTATATCACGTAATACATTGATTGCTCTTACTGAATACAAGCCTTCTTATCAATAGCAATTACAGTGCAAATGCCTTAAGGAAAGAAGTAACTTCTTCATCCGTACAGGTTTCTGTTTCAGACTTACCCAGGCAGTCCTCCAGCTTCCATTACATTAGCTAAAGTCACATCATTTGACCAGACATCATATTGCCATTTTCGGAGACCCAGGACCCCACAGAGCACCCTTCCTGTATGCAATCCAACTCTCATGTTGAGATCAACCTCTGTGGCTTCTGCAACAGATCTGGAATTGACAGAATCAAAGTATTAGTCTTTAGACAATGACATTGCTCTTGATTTTTTTCTCTTTCATTCCACTGCAGTTAATATACACGACTGAATAGACAGTATCTTTTAAATTATCAAATTATATTTTCAAGCACTGTTCTTTTCCTTCACTGGTTTCAAAGCCCCAGTTGTAATTCCAAAGAAATAATTTTCTCAGTCATATTTTAATTACTGTTGCACCAAAATCTCAGTATTTCTAAATTTCTTGAACTAATACATTAAAACTTAATTTTCCAGGCTTCAAGGAAATCTAAAATAAAAGGTCATGTTTTGTTACATTTAATAAAATTAAAAAGGGGGTGGGGGGGAGGGGGGAAGAGGCAATAAAGCAAGTGTAGTAAATGGCTTTTTCACAAAACTTCCCTAGGACTATAATTTTTAAATTTTGTCACTTTTGCAGTATTCACTATGATGATCCTACAGAAATGCAGATATTTTGCTGGGAGATAAAGAACTTTCTGGCTGTAAGTCAAATAACTCAGAGACAGCCAGCGTAACTCCTGCACTTTCATGTTTATCTTGCATCTCACACATGAACTTTTTTTGTGTAATAAACATTCCTTTTTCCCAATGCATATTTATTTCAGCAGGATAACAAGTGATCACAACATGACTGCTGGAATCAAAAGATTTTTGAAACTATCTAATTAGGCTTAATTTTAACCTGACATGTAAGTAAACAAACATGGTTTAGTTCTACCATTTCTCCAGGCTGCTTCAGTATTAAAATGGGTTGCCTGGCAGCTTCATTTTCCCAAAAAAATCTGTCAATATTTTTCCTTGTCCTAGCTTTGCATTTGCTGGTTGCTGGATTTTTCTCTCTGTAAGTACTGACTCATACAAAGATCATGCTTGATCCTATATGGACTAACTGAATTCCATCATGAAGGAGTTCAATATTAAACACTAAGGAAAAGATTGATCTTGTGAATAAAATATAAACTCGAGTCACTGAACATTAGCATTTCATTTCTCTCCTTTTCTACCACTGTTGTGTAATTTTATCTTCTTTCAGGTCTCCAGCAGTAATATCAAAATGATACTTGTTTTTGTTTGCAGTGGCTTGATCTCAAGGTAGTAGTGTAAAACATTTAATATGTAATTAAAATAATATAAAATAATCTGGAGAAAGAGCATACTATGTACCCTAATGCTTCCTCTCTGTGTGTCACAGATGGTTCAAATAACTTTTTAAAAAATTATTGTCTCATTTACGTTGTCAAGAATTAGATTGGTGATGCTCACTTAAGTTCACCATTTAGTTAAAATTCCACTGGAATGAAAACCTACCCTGTTAAAAATTAATATCTTTTTTTCCCAAGTGTCTTGGAGTGGCAGTCTTCTTGGATTATACTTATCTAATATTTCATGATACTTTTTTGACCAATATTTTCACCCTATGCAGTAGCTAGGAAACTGCTGCAACTACCATTAAGCACACACTAAGTTGTGCTGTGCCTTTACCTTCATGGTATGCTCAGTTAAGCATCATTTCCTATGGTGAGACTGAAAGGGCACAGACTTATACTGAAAGACTCTTACAGATTCTGTGAGAAAAAAGGTATAAAGAAGTACTAGTTGAGAAGGCAAATGGACATGCAATGACTCCACTCTACTATGTCCTAATTGGTTCACTTAACGAGGACAAAGAAAATGATGAAACCAGTAATTCAGAGCAAGAACAGCATATGAAGAGTGATTATAAACATTGATATTTTCCCAAAGCTACTGCAAGGGTGGCAGAGAAACCACCTGTAACTATGGACTTGCAGCTCTAAGTTTAACCAAACCTTCAGAAATTTTCACTGTGAAGCTGGGAAAAGAGGAATTAATTGGCAAAGCCACTATTAAAAGCATTTTTAATTTTGATGCCATAGCAAGGAAGGATTCTTCATTTTTGTGAATGCAGGACATGCTATAATTCACACCCTGCACTGACCTGTGAACACAGAAGAGGAGCCTCGAAGCTAACAGTCTCACACATTACATGCAGAGGTAACACTGTGCATAAATATTTGCAGCTCTTTCTGTTACAGAGACACCTGGCATTCCACAGTTAAGCTGATGTCCAAAAAGAGATAATATCAGTGAATAAATGAAACTGACTAATTAGTGTAAGACTTGATTTTCATTAGGTTTTTAAATTTAAATCTTCCAACACATTTAATAGAAGACCTTAAATTGAGAGTCTGGCTATAATTTTCCCTTGATCTTCACTGGTCAATATATTCTTTTAAATGATCATCCAGCTACACTGGATTTGGCAGAGAGGTCTATAGGAGGGCCTTTCAAATATTTCAGGACTAATCACTGTAATTGTCTCTTTTACAGTTGTACTTGTTTAAATACAGTTAACAGAAAGGGCAGCATATGTCAAGATGTGGGGTGAGCAGCACAAGATACCTGGCCTCAATTTAAGTAAGGAACCCTGCAGCCATGAAGTGCTGAAGTGCCATGTCAGCCATCACTAATTGAATAATGTGGAGGTCTCTTTTATCCCCACGGGGAATCTGGGCATACCACATTTTTCAGTCATATTTTATGCAACTGCAGGGAAAGGCTTATGCACAGCCTTCTGAAAGATTAAATATTTCCTCGTCCTACTTCTACTCACTGCAAGTCAGCTTTCCTTTATTCAGTATCTGTTCCCAGGCAAGTCTCAAGAATTACTCCAAGGAGTCCTAAAAGGATTCAAGTGCTATAGGGCTTGTTGTCCACACTGCCTTCCCGACAAAGCCCTGAGGAAATGAAAGGAGCTAATAACATAAGCCACCTCATGATAATTTAACATTTGTGTCTTCACCTGGGCTTGTGTATTGTGCCATTGACAGACTGACCTTACACCAAGACCACACCCTGCAAGCCAAAGCCTTTCAGGATTACACCCTGCTTGCCTGTCTATGTTCTCTTGTGTAATTAAGTACCTATGTAATTATCTTCATTGGAGTACCTGCAGGTGTACGAGTTTCTCTGTTGGCAAATGAATGTTGTGTTGTTTTTTTTTTCCATTGAAAAGAGTATATAAAACCCCAGGCTACATATAAGTGGAAAGACAGTGAAATTCAGATAATGATAAAGACTACTTCAGACCTTTGACCTTGCTTTGTTCCAACTGGCTTGAGAGACAGGGGGACATTTCATCTGCTTTTAGAAATTTGAATTGTATAACAAAAAAATAAATGAAAAGAAATGAACAGAAAAATACTATATGGCTGTTCATACTTCTTGTTAAATAAGCTGGACTGTATAATTTACCAATGAATCATAAGGCAGAATCTGAAAACACTTTATGTTTGAACGAAAGATTTCCAGCAGTGGGCATTTAGTAAAAAATCTAAAACAATTACACATTTCTACATTCTCCCCAGAAACTACAGTGTGTTTCAGGGGTGCTTTCACTATCGTTATATTTGAGTATGAAAAAAAAGCTTATGAAACACGTTCATTAAACTTTTTGAATTTACCTTGAAGATCTTTGTGCCCTTTATGCACATTTCCATGAACATACCCTACCGAACTATCAAAAGGAGGGAAGTTAAGTAATATATAAAGAATAGTCTTCAAATACAAAATCAGAGCAGTATCACAATGATATTCCCAAACAACATCAGCATTTCTACTGCTACAAACCATCAAAGTCATTTAGATCATCTGCAGAACAACTCCAGATGTGCTACATCTGAAGGGGAAAAAAAAAAAAAGCTCTGCATCCCATTTCTTTTAAGTTATTTAGGGGTTTTTTTTAGGTCAAAAGATATCTGCACAGAAATAAATGTTTCGTGGTTAAAGGCATAGACAAGACTTTTGGTTCAGTTACATGCATCTGCTTTTTATATATGCACTGTTCAAGCAATTTAAGTAAGGTGTGGAACGTACTTGGCCTAACCAAGTTCAAAACCAAGATGAGGACATTTGCCACATTAGAGCAACATCTGCCACAGCAGAGGCACTAATGTACGTGACCATTTTAATTATATTACCAACAGAAACCTAACAGTTAAAACTCACTTGATGAAAGCAATATTGGTGGTATCCAACACTTTTCTCCCACTGAAATACTGCCATGGTGGTTTAAGTGACTCTGAAGCAGAACAAATACCTGACCCTTACTGAGTCACTGACACAAAAATTCTTTTTGGCATAGTAACACTATCTGTTTTGTTGGGGTTTTTAGGTTAAAAAAAATAATTAAAAAAAAATAAATATTCTGGTCTGACTATAATTGTGCCCTTGAATAAATTACTTTGTATAAGGCAGATGAAACTATGAAAAAATCTAGTACTTTATAATGTTTTTTGAAAATTACCCTGAAAATCTTAATCTAAATGCAATGAGGCAACATTCTCTGAAAATACTCACATGCAGCACCATATTCTAGGATACTTTAATAACAGATACATGAAGAGAATAGAAAGTATCCATTTATATGAATTCATTATAACAGTCAACTCAGTCAAATTACAGATCCATTGACTAGCAATCAAAAGTTTCTATTCCTTGATTCTCTCAAAAAAACACACCTTGGTGGGACAAGATATCTCTGGGACAGGAACTTTCGACAGATTCATCAGTTGAATCACAATTCAAGTGATTGGGGTAACATGACAAAACTGTCACTAGGGATGAAATCTTCCAACCATAATTTACAATGCCAAGTCTTGATTGCTGCAGTCAAGTGAACAGACTTTCAGAAGACTAAAAGATGGGAGTTTAAAAAAACAACCCTGAATGTATCTTATGGGACTGATAAACACCACTTAATAATCATATAAATAGAAAATAAAATGTTGCATTCCAACTTTTCCATCATAAGCTCTTCACTTCTCCTTTTCATTTGCTCAATGTATTTTCAAATAAATTAATCTGGGGAATCCATCTTCTAACTTTGGTCTCCGTGAAGGGGTGAAGAGATTTATCCTAATCTTCAGCAGAATTTATTTTCCTGATTTGAAGTTTTTAGTGCAGTTGGCTTGGCCACATATTTCTGTCAACCAAAGAACCTCACCCAGAACCCAACAATATCTGAACAAATGTTGCTACACTTGCAGTACAAGTTAAAAACAGTACTGCCATCAGGGGCAATGGTACTTGGAATTTTCCAGTTTCCTAATGCAAACAGAACAGGCACATGCATTTAACTAAGAGAAGAAACATGCGTGGAGCCTGATTCTTCCAGTCTTTACTCATAGTACTAATTCCTCATTGAAAAAAAATAAAATACTGGGATTAATTAACTGTGCTTATGTAAAAAGGATGAAGAATAGGTCTCTAGCCATTCAACAACACTAAATAAATCAGGCACTTTCTTATAACCTTGCTTCTTCTCCATGTTGCCTTCTCACCATGCTCTGATCACTGACTACACTAAAGATTTACAATTTATGAATTATTTTAAAAATGCTGAAACTGTCAGTTAGTTATCTTCTACCACAACCTCTGACTAAACATATCTAGGTAACACATTACAGACCACCCACTTACAATCACAGATTGCTGATGCTGGAAGGAGCCCCTGCAAATCATCTAGACCAATCCCCTTGCTCAGAGCAGTGTCAGATACAGTAGGCTGCCCAGGACCGTGTCCAGCTGGGTTTTAAATCTCTCCAAGAATGCAAACTCTATAATCTCCAAGTGCAACCTTTCCATCTGACCGCCTCATGGAATCATAGAGAACCACAGAGGGGCTGGAGTTGGAAGGTACCTTAAAAATCATCTAGTTCCAACCCCTCTGCCCATGGGCAGGGATACCTCTCAATAGATCAGGTTGCTCAGAGCCTCATCCAGCCTGGTCTTAAACGCTTCCAGGGATGAGGCACCCACAACTTCTCTGTGCAACCCATTCCAGTGTCTCACCACTCTCACAGTAAAGAAATTCTTCCTAATGTCTAATCAAAGTCTACTCAGCTCTAGTTTAAAACCATTGCCCCTTGTCCTATCACCACATGCCCTTAGAAAAATTCCCTCTCCATAGTAAAGTACCTCTATAGTAAAAAAGATTTTTTTCTTCTATTTAAATTCATTAAACTAATGAATTAACGTTAGGTTTAAAAGAGGATAAGGGAAGTTACTGCATTCCAGGGATTTAAAAAAAAGCAACAGACAAGGCCTGTATATCTAACTATGCTTCTAAAGGCCAAGGTTTCCTTATAAATGGGAGTATCCATATACTGATGGATGAAATGCTCATATACCAAATTGACAGACTTAGGCTATTTTGGGATTTTATAGTATCGTAGACTAACATATATTATCACAGATTACAAAGGTTTTATAAATGTTACGATGTTCACAAAGATGATGAACTTGCATGAAATGAGAAGGAGTATATGGGTTCATTTACCCAACTCTTCACAGTCTGAGAGATTTTAGAAATGAACATCATAATAAAAAAACCATGGATTGAGCAAGATATTAGAATGACCCTTCAATTACTTATTTTTCTCCTTCTTTTATGTGCTTTCAGGTCTTCTGCAGAGACAGTGCAATGAATCCAGGTTCACAGAAAAGTTTAAGGTTGATGTGAAACAACAAAAATGTGTGCTGATGTCCGTATTCTCCTAAGAGATTAGCAGAGTTTGAACAACTAGTCATTACTTTCATAGAGATAATTCTCTTGCACAAAACTTACAGTGAACTCTGTGAGAGGATCATAATATATTCTTCTACAACACCAAGGCTCTCCAGAAATAAGCACAATTTGGTTTTGGAAGAACAGCTTATTTGTGTATGTATGTGCATAAACATCCTCACGTACAAATGGAAGACATAAATTGTATGATGTGGCAAAGAAGTTGAAATGTTCCAAATAAAAAAAAGTTTTGAGTTCATAAACCTTTTATTTGTTTGTTTCATTTCCCCCCCCCCCTTATTTAATAGGTTACTATTAATTTTTAGATTGGAATTACACTGTGGTCTATTAACATTTACAGAGAAGGCAGGTCTTCTCTGTGTACAGTGCAAAAACTTGGGGATTAAGTGAGAGGAAGCAGAACCCTGAGTCAACTCCAAGAGTTAAGCTGGCAACGGAGAGAAAGAATAACTGGCTAGTGGAAACAGTAGCCAAACACTTTCCAACATAGAACCTGCTAAGGTTCTATGTGACACACTTCTGCAACCTCATTCCAAACGTAATTGCACTGTGCTGACTGGCATTTATTTATATACAAAATTATTACAGGTGTGCACTCCTTCCTATAGCTTCCCTGGGAAATGCACACACACAGTAGCACAATACAGTAGTATGATAGTGAAGAAATTTCCCTTCTTTATCCCTTCCCTCCTATGTAATGAAACAGTTCTCCAGATCTCACTAATAGCTTATTCACAGTTCTCTCACATTCATATTTTTTGCCTTGCTAAATAGTGATCAATGAAGAACTCTCAAGCATAAAAATACTCTTCTGATCAGCAAAGTGGATTTCACATTACACTTCTGAAAAGCAGAATAAATTAAAGGTTTAAATATGACATACAGAAAGGAGAAACCAGCAAGCTCTCATATTGAGAATACAAACCCATACACAACATGCATACCTCAGGACTGGCTTTGAGTTTACATACTGGTGTGCAAAATGAGCAGTGCTTATGACTGTAAAACAAGAAACTGGACTCCTTTCTTTGTGGCAAATGTCAGTAGGAATATTTTGTTATTTACCAACATCCTTCTGGCCCCTAATCAATATGTGTATGTGTTTCTACATACTTACACTTGTGCACTTTTTTTCTCACAATGATTAAATGGAGTGGAAAATCGATGTCTAGAATGACCCTACCTGAATCAGTATCCTGTGACCAGAATGCAACACTGTGAATTGTTAGGTGGGCAGTGCAAGCAGATGCCGCTATTTTTCTGAGAGCACACTTCCTGAATGTCACACAGGAGCTGTAGAAGTCCTTTCCAGGTTTACTTACGTGATGGTGTCAATCATATCCAGTCCCATTTCAACACAGCAATGGGCATGATCTGTTTTGGGCTGGGTCAATCCTGATACACAGTAGTAACAATCCCCTAGGATTTTTATTCTTCTGCAGTGGTTTTCCTTTAATAAAAACAGAATGGGAAAAGCTTTACTATTCATATAAATGTGCCAATATTTACAGGATAAAATCTTCTTCGATACTATGCAATCATTCAGGGAATCAATTTGTGGTCAAACGAAGTGATTTACAGTTGATGAAGTCTGCCTTCCCTGTACAGACGAGCTAACGTACACATATTTGTTTGTTTATTTATTTATAAACACACACATATATACTAGAGGTCATCCCTGCATTGTTCAACACACAGGGGATAACACTGCTTAAAACTATAGTACTGAACAAATATTATTCCCTTGCCCCCAGGTTAGGTCAGTATGAATCCAAGATTTACAATGAGACCTCATTTCTGTAAGAATCCAAACCAAAGTACTGACTCCAAATCACTATTGAATATTGGGAAATGTTTGTATTCTGAGAAATTTTTGTTCCAAATTCAGTTCCAGCTTACCAGGAAAGATGATGTATTTATCTGTAAAAGTACACACATTTGTTCATTACCAATTCATAAATCCCAATTTACAATACAGCATGATCCCTGTAAATATGACACTTGTAGATCAGAAGATAAAGTCAGACTGCATTACTCTTGAATTTATCTCCTGTTTGTATAAAGCTTAATTACTACATCCAAAGAGATCTGGCTAAATCTCTCCCATCTTGAAAACCCAGCGATGACATGTCATGATTGCTACATCCATCTGAGGAGAAAGTTCATTTCCAGACAGCGAGCACATAACAAAATGCCTTTAGTAAAGCAGTACCTTTAACTAATAACACTATGAGGAGACAGAAAGAGATGATGGCATGTTTTTCTGCTAGACTGTGGAAACTCCCACCTGTTTAGAGTATGGTATGGAAAAGTTAATAACCTGATTAAACGAATCCAACTTACACAGATAAGACTATGCCAGTAAGTGCCACACAAAATTAGTTGTTGTGAATATGATGAAAGGATTAACAAAAATCTGACCCCTCCCCCAGCAGTGTGCTATATAGGTTTGACTTCAGTGGCACAGAAAGGGAAGAAAAAAAAAAAAGGAGGGGTGTGTGTGTGAAGGAATTTAAAATTTTGGGAAAAAAAATTACCTAATCATACTGGTTCACCTTCTCTTACAGCCACATATTCTCATCCAGTCTCCTGCCTATAAGAATCAAAGCCTTCCTGAGTTGACTTGCACTGTCCACATCATTACCCATATTTCAGACCAGAAGAGATGGTTATGCCTACAATGATCCCTTTCTTTCTGACATGTCATACACCAGCATTTGGGGCTTGTTATTACACAACTCTTGTAGTTGCAGGCATTACCATGCCTGTCTTCTTTGTAATTGTTTCCAAGTATTGAACAAATATACAATGGGAATGACTTCTGTTGGGGCATGAAGGAATGAACACTAACACTGTTTGGGAAAATTGGTTTGTCTACTTTTTATAATTTAAAGCAGCAGTGAATTCAGATCTTGAATCAAAGAAGAGAGACATCCTTTTGGTTAAGCTTAAGTGGTAGAAAAGGCTACTTAATATCTCTTCTGCTGTACAGCAGGATTTTAAATACAGCACTAATTATCATTGCTAATATATATTCTAATGAATGTGAACATAAAATTATACTAGAGGCACCATTACAAGGGCCTTGGAGTACTCCCACAGCCTATATACCTACAAAATGTCTCACCAATTTTACTTAGAGTTTTAACTGGTTGTTTTGAGATCCCAGCTAAATGCTATTATATATGTAAAATAATTATTGATACACACAAAGTAATACACAGACCTCCAAATGTATCCTGATACAAAATAACCCTTCCAACTCAAGGTTTTTGGAGTTAAACCACTAAGATTTTTGATAGAAACCACTAGGTTTTTTAGTAGAGACCACTAGATTATACTGTCAAAACAAGCCTTTTAAAAAAAATATATTTGTGGGACAAACTTTAAGCAGTACAGGATACTCAATAGTTTAAAGCTTGAACCTACTTTCCAAAATAAATCCAATTTTGGCCCATACCTTATAATCCTCCATAAAGCCCTTTTCATCTTCAAATTTGGTATGCGTGATTTGTGGCCAAGCAATGACTATTTGACCCAGCTGAAAGTTATTCAGAAAAGCCCTTTCAGTAACCTGGGGTGGACAGTTTGTATGTGCTAATTGATAGTGTGCTCTCCTATTCAGTGTCTACCTCCAAAAGGGCTCATTTCTAATGACCTGGTTTTCTTCGAAAGCTGATTGTGTTATGGAGCACATCTTATAACAGGATACACAAAACTGCTGTCAGACTGACACAGCTCAATCTAGCAGCTTGATAGATGGTTTAAGAAAGGAAAAAAAAAATACGACCAAACAGAACAGAGATTGATCCATTACCACTTTTCTAAGTCAATTTATTACTTGTGTATGAGAAAAAAATAATTTAAAAAACCCAAACAAACAAATGGAAAAAGACCGCAGCATTTTCTGGAGACATATTAATTTTGATGGAAGACATATGGCTAAATCACCTGCTGCTTTTGAACCCATCACTCTGTTCTTTATCAGCTGTTATCCTCACTGTCCTTATTTATGATAATCAAGTACTCCATGGTAATCTCTAGAAAAATTGTTTGTTTTGTTTTTCTTGACATGTGGGGCAGATTTCCAGGAAGGAGACGCGGTGCGGCTTTGTAAGAGCAATCTTTTTAAGGATTGATATGTAAATGAACAAAACAAACCTTTTCCCTCTCTTTGTTTTGTTTCCGCAGCAACTTTCACGAAGCCCTTGACTTGGCAATATTTTTCACAAGTGTGACAGTGATGAATTCAAGTGCGATAATTACAAATTCTAGTCACAGTTGATACCAGCGATGTCTGTTTAGAAACAGCTGATAATTCGGTTTTATGCACACGATAAAAAGCACCAGAGATTGCTAGCACTGCATTAGCCAGGCAGCTTGCTCACATATGGTGCCTCACTGAGATGTTTCTAAGTAGATCTGCAGAATTCCTTCTGACACAACTGTCAATTACAGGGTTTGTCAGTGCGGTATGGAAGCCGGGCTCAGAAAGCAGAAGGCACTTCAAAGGTACTAAGAGATCTCTTTGCACTTTCAGATAAGCACTTCACAAAGTAGCTCATTTTACCTGCCTGTTAGGTAGAATGGGACTGGGGGGAAAGGGCTTCCGTTTCAAACTCTGGTTGTTGTAGTTCTTTATTTAAATGTATTTTGCAAAAAGAGTGAAGTCTGCCAACTTACACTGAAAAACTGGAAATTCCGATCATTAACTCTATATTCTTGTTTTATATAAGTCAAATATTGTTTTTTATACTCAGGACAAGGCTATTTTTTTTTTTTTTTTAATAAAAAGTAAAGGAAAAAGAATTTACAGTGTGTAAAAAATACATGTATATATATCAAAAAAGGTTGTCTCAAAGAAACAACAAAGTTTAAGGAGCTTTCAGACCTATCCTAGCAGAATGCATAAGCAAACATCTCTCTTGAACAGAGAGATTGTACTCGGGAAGTGTGAAGTCTTTTAAAGGAGGATCTTTCTCAGATATCATATTGCAACAATCCTTATTGTTGCTGGTGGGGTTTGGGGGTTTTGGTTCTTGTTTGTTTGTGGTTTTGGTTTGGTTTGGTTTGTTGTTTGTTTTGGGTTTTTTTGGTTGTTTGGTTTGGTTTTTTTACAACCTATCCAAATAAGTAATAATTAGTTATATGAATAGATCCAAAGTCAGGGATGCTTAGTACATTGTTTTTGTTTCTTTTAACACTGTCTGGTAGGAGAAGATCCTCTTTCAAGCTTTTACTTACTTTTGACATGGTAGAGGCTAATGTGGGAAAGAGTCCCTCCTCTGCCTTCTGTCACTGCAACAATCTGTGTCTCATCATTGTGAGTCAAAAAGGAAGGCCAGATGGATAACAGTTTTAAAAAGTAAGACTTCAACAGCTAAACACTGAAGTTCTCTCTCTCTCGTAACTCCACTAACTGCAGTGGAATTACACCAACGATGATATTTTACATTTATTATACACATCCATCTCTTTTTCTACAAGCCTGCTAGCAACCTGATTTGCAGGTGTGCTTTTCAGACTTTTATGGTCCTACCCTCTTGTAATCACAGTTTACGAGTATGAAGGATTTCGTTTATCCATCAATTAGAAAGACACTTCATTGCCATTCCTCCTAACAAAAACTACATGAGCTAAGGCACATAAAAAGATTCTTTAACATATTCATCCATTTGGGATTTAATTATGCTGTGCAGAGTAAATGAAAAGAGTAATAAGGCCTACAAAAAGATGCACAAGCAGTGACTCCCGTTTCCTTTAACTCAGACACTACCAGTCTTACACTCTCCAATGCTCTTGGACATGAGCAATAACAACATTTAATTTTGTTCAGGCTAGGAAAATTTGAACAGGAGTTTGGTCACCACCTACAATGCTTAGAACTTGCAAAGTTAAAGTCTTAAAAAAAAAAGAAAGAAGGAAAAAAGAACAACACATGTGCAGGTTCAGCTCTTTAAGTGGGGTAAAAGGGAGGAAATCTGCTAGGCTTGGACTTACACTGAAGGTTTTGCTCTCTCAGGGGAAGGCTCTGGCATCCTCATCAAACCTCAGACTTCAGCATTAGTGAGATCTTTGGATATTACCCCTGCATAACTGCAAATTAGTACAAGAGCAGCACTGCATGCAGCAGAGTGGAAGGAGATGCACTGACAGCACAGGGAGCAGCTCTTGAGCTCAAAAACTCTTCATCCATTACACATCCTCCCCCATCCATACACTGCCTGAATCTGTTTGAATCTGTGGGGAAAAAAGCCCATTATCTACTCCCTGAAAAAAACCACACTGTTAGCTCGAAGTTTTCTTTATATATTGAAGGAAGTCTTGGGTAGAGGGAAATCATCAAAATGCAAATCTCCAATGCCTCAGTTTTCACTATGAGTAGAATTAACTCTGGGGAGACAGTGATGAACTATGAGGGCTGAATAAGGAGTACACACCACTCTCCTCTCCCTGCTGCTGCTGTCAAGAACTTCATCACTGGGGCCAGGCAATGCCTCAGGAGGGCACTGCCTGGCCCTTATAGGCATTCAGTGAGCCAAAAGTAAGATCAGCGACCCCGAGGAAAGGACCATTACAGAAATACTTTCGTGGTTTATTCCCCTTTGTATTTTTCTTTTTGTTTTCCTTCCTTCTTGGTTTACCAGCCGTTTTCTTTTGGAAAGCCCTGTTCCAAGAGCTTTCGCTGAGCAGCCTGCTGTGCACAGAAGTAAACTGTTTGGATCAGGTAGGCAAAGGGGATCAAATTTTCAGTTCATGGCATCATGGGTTTCAGGGGAACTACACTAATTTATACCAGCTGTTCCTCTAATCCTCAGGGACCCAAGACATAATTCAATAATCCAGGCTAACCACAGCATAGTTACAGTCCTTTCTTATTTATTAGAGTATAAAATGACTACTGGGGGAAAAAAAAATGTGTCTCAGCACCCTAATCATAAAGAATTTATCCTTATAGCTCATCAAAATCTAGTCTCTTCTAAAACCTTTGCCTCTTCTTCTATCACTACAGACCCTGGTTAAGTCTCTTGCTGACTTTCTTATAAGCTCCCTTCAAGTACTGAAAGGCTATAATAAGGTCTTCCCAGATCCTTCTATTTTCCAGGCTGCACAACCCCAACTCTCTCAGTCTTTCTTCATAAGAGAGGTGTTTCAGCCCTCTGACCATTTTCATTACTCTCTTCTGGACTCACCCTAACAGGCCCACGTCTTTCTTGTGCTGGGTGCACCAGAACTGCATGCAGAGTTTACTCAAACCAGATGCAACTTTCACTAATGATAAACAGTAATTTCACTTATCATTTGACTGGTTATTTTCAGTAAACCAAAATGATTTACCAACATGGTTTCTCTGTGTAGCATCCAAAATTATCTTAATAGCTATGCTGAATGTGGGCCACAACATGTGAGGCATTATTGAAGTCAGCTTATCAGATAAATTTCATTGTAAAATCCTGAGTATAATGATGTGACATGAAAATTAACACCAGCTCCATTACACTGCAGAGTGCTAATAGTGATGGCCCTTGGAGAGGATACTTTTGAAAACTGTCCAGCCCATTAGAAGATTTCATTGAATCCTGTCAATTACTGCATACACATTTTAACATTTCTTTTCACCCAGGTTTTGATCTCTGGGTTTAGACATTTAAACAACTATTTTGGTAATCTTTTAGTGGAAAAATGCCTGCAAATAGTAACTTTCCTAACTTACACCAGTTCTTGCACATCTGCTAGTCCCAGCATAATAAAACCTTGAGAATGAGCTAACTGCAATACTGCATAGAATTCAATTTAGCAGGGTAATGGAGACATACTCATAGCAATAACAGTATAGACTTAACAGACATAGATTAAAAATAAATAAATCTGATTACACTATAGAAAGTACCATAGAAAATGGTTTGGTAGGCCCTGATTGAGGAAAAGTGGCCATCTCCAGAAGAACATACGTAAGCTTGTAATTTAGTAATGTATTTGTGAAGTCATGAGAAATTATCTACCATCACGGAATCCATATCGTGCATGAACAAATGTAGAATTATTCAGGATAGCTATGAAAAGGAAGCCATTTTTCTTCAAATGCTTCCCCTCAGTTTTATTGGCAGTTATGTATGCTGACCTGCAGTACGACACTTATTCTTGGCCTACCTTTTCTGTAGATTCCTATTTCCACAATAAATTCCTTCCTTCCCTACTCCATAATTTTACGAAACTAGAACGTTAAATGTGTTTAGTCCAGGAGAGAAATAACCAGACATCTATGTTAATTTACTTGAAAACGAAAAGGATTTTAGCAAGATGTATTTGGTCTGGCTGAAATGGAGTTAATTTTTCCTGTTAATTTTTCCCTCCATAGTGCTGTGCTTTGTATTGGTAGCCAGAAAGGTGCTGATAACACAGCAGTGTTTTTTGACTACTGCTGAACAATGCTGTCTCTCTGACATCGCCCTCTCACCAGTAGGCTGGGGGATGGGCAAGATCTTGGAAGGGGACAGTCGGGACTTCTGACCCGAACTAATAAAGGGGATGTTCCATACCATATGACATCTGCTCAGCAAAAAAAACTAAGAGAGAGGAGGAAGTGGGAGGGCATTCACTACGCTGATGTTTGTCTTCCAGAGCAACCTCAGCCCATACTGCTTCCCAGGAAGTGGCTGGGCATCACCTGCTGATGGGAATTAGAGAATAAATCTTTGGGTTTCCTTTGCTGCAATACTTGACCTTTGCTTTTGCTTTATTAACCTGTCTTTATCTTAACACACAACGGTTTTTTATCTTATTTTATTGTTTCACCATGTCCTGGTGAGGAGGAGAGTGGCAGTGGCTTGGTGAGCACTTGGCATCCAACCTATCACACAAAACTATTTTACAGAATCATCATGACTGATATGCATGCTTGGCTCCTTCCCAGTTTTCATTAAGTATCCTTTAAGATGCTGGTTTTTTTATGGAGAGGAGTATCCCAGGAGAAACAAGCCTAAATTAAATATACTACAAAAAAACCTAAGCTCTACATTTCAGGAAATGGTGATTTTTACAGATTCTCCTGGAAACAACACAATAAACAGGATTTAAAACCAAACAAACTTGTGATGTTTGTGCACCAACAACAGTATGAAATTCAGTCATGCTCCAAAAAAAAGCCCCATGGAAAATCTTAAAGACCCAACTGCTGAAAATGATCATTCCCCCTCTGCCTGGCAAAGTTACTGAAAAATGACAGCATGAGAACTAGCAAGATATTGTACACAGCTGGCTATAAAGAAAGTAGTTTCCAGAAACATCTTCCTTGGCTTCAAGTAGATAAAAACTCTGACTTGAGAAGAGCAAAGCTGACTGCTCTGAAGATAACGCTTCTAGATTCCAGTGTAGGAGGCATGGTCCCACACAGGCTGAGGATACATACTGATGACTGTTCCCCTGATGCACTACTGTATCCCCACATTAGAGATCTGTGCATGGGCAAAGGACTCCAGGTAAGACTGTGTATGCAGAATACACTAGACAGCTAAAATATGCACCTGGGTTATCAGTGCCTCTGCAAGAAGCAAGTGAAACAGGCTCTTCTGGAGTGCAGTTAGGATTGGATGACACATGTGGAACTCCAGCAATACCTTTCTCTGTGCTAACTGCACAAGAAGTCAAAACAGCCTCAGTACAAATGCCCACACTGCAAGAAGCTGAAGCTGACCATGATAATCCAACACAGTCCTACACAAATACGCAATTCTCGTATTTGCAGAATATAAACTCAGGAATAATTTGCTAAGCATGAAAATCATGACAAGGGTTATGACAGAGAATTGGCATAGCAAACACAGTATCCTCTATATCTAAAAAATACCATAAAGGAGCTTAGGCAAGGCCTAACCTCTGTGGTACCTGCCTATGTATATGTTCCTACAATTCTTAAATGATAAATACTTTATAAAGTTTGTGAAATTAACCTCCCTGGAAAACTGTTCCACACTTATTTCAGCTTCACACTCTACACACATCATTAGTCCCTTTAATTTCAGAAAGCTTACTTCCTCTCCAGATGGCTGATCAGAACCAGACTCAAGCTGATGTGCAGGATCTGATGCCTCAGTAGGTTCCCGTGTCTGCACTAACTATCAAGAGAACCTGGGGAGAGACGTCTCCTTAAAATTAGCCTTTGTAAATATCTCCCTCTAGTGCACACTTAGCAATTTGCACAAAGAAGGATTATGTTTTTAAGTTTTATCTATGTTTTCCAGTACTAACTTTCCCATCTTAACGAGCCCACAAATATCTGTTAATTTTATATTTTAAAAGTACATCATAATTATCTTCATCTAAACTAAAAGCATTCTATGGATTCCATAGAATCAATTTCTTAAAGCGATCGCTTCTAGGAATAGCTAGTTCAAAGCATAGCAAAGAGCTGACTATTCTTGACGTAGTTAAAAAAAAAACAACCCAGAAGCTGATTAAAAGTTTTACTTACTGATGCAACTCTTCACCTAAGGCAACAATGTTGTTAAATTCAGTATCTTTTGAGTCTGAACAGGTTCAAAAAGCCACTTCGGTAACATTGACATTTTGAAAGTAAAAATTGTTCAAAGCTAACAAGGTAATCCAGAAAGGATACTAAATTAAAATGGAAATAAGTGAAAACATACTCAGCATATAAACACTCACAAAGCCTGAAGGTACACAGAACTGGAACGAACAACGAAGTGGTGTGTGTCAGTCTGGCTAACAGATTCGATGCCAAAAGCAGCATGAACAAGTAAGACCTTTCATTTAGAATATCAAAAATGTCTTCTAGTGATGTCCTTTAAAAAGACTTTATCCTTATCCATTGTAAACGGAAAGTCTTAGAAGTCCAAAATGCAGTAACATGGAATTTGAAAGGGAAATAACTGAATTTCTAAACACAAATAATTTCTTCTCCGCATAGTTTAGATGCAGGAAGTATGTAAGAAAAATCCACCAAAGAAAAGAACAATTAAAGAAGATCAAAAGTTCTATAAAAAAGGAAATCTGTTTCACTACAATGCAGGATGCCTTCTCTTTTTTATTAAAATGACTTATTATAGGTAAAATATTTTTGATATAGCTGAACTATATCACAAGATGGTGGAGCTGTGACCATGACCCTACCCAAGCAGGAACATGTGCAACTCTGTGTGACACTGCTTGGGTGACTCTATCCTTAAGAACCTCCCTCGTTCACAGTAAATCCATGCCACAGCTGAGAAAAGTCTCAGAAGTTAGTAAGGGGACCACAAAGTCCTATATAAAATATGACTACTTAAGACTGTTTCTTGAAGAAACCAAACAGTGCTACTGTGAAAACAGAAAACATGCCATCATTTTTAAGTACTGTATTCCAAAAACCTCTTCTCCTAACAGAGTTCAAAGACTTCTTCCCTTTCTATTAACAAAACGCACAAGCAAACTTTCAAAGGTATTGAATGAATTGAAGCCTGAGGTTTACCTTTAGAACTCCCTGTCATGAACTATAATTATGTTTTAATCTATTGTGATTTTTAAAAAAGCATTAGCATTTTGAAAAGACCAAAACTATATAGATGCCTTACCAAAAAAAGAATCAAACATCATATAGAAAGAGTGAAAAATCTAACACTAGAAAGCATAAACCATCTTGTACATGTCAGGACAAACTAGGATTAGGTTGTCCCAGATCTCTCAGTAAGAATTTTTTATGTTTGTTGGAAGCTCCTGTTTCTGGTCAGCTTCCTACAATGTGTCAATGTGCCAGCATGACAAGAGTCTTTATCAGACTGTCAGCAAATATATGCTGCCTTACACTTACTACACTCCACACAGTGGTGACAGGGATTTCTTTCAAGCACTACATTTTTGAGGCAGGACAATTATTTTAACAAGGATTGTCATCAACTGCCCCTTCCAGCTGACATTGCATCCAGGATGAACAGAAAATCTAAGGCTTTTTAGCTCCTCTGATATCTCTGATCTGGTTCTTCCCTGACAAACAACTGACCTTGCACAAAAAGCTGGCTTGATACCCTGCCTTCAGGTGTCACTGACACCTCCAGCATGGTATAGCAGTTTTAAAACAGCTTATTAAGATGGTTGATTGACATTTGGAGGATGAAATTCAGTAATGAAATTAAAGTCAGGAGACTATTTGAACTTTTAAATCCATTTAAGCTCTTGTCAGTGATCTTCTACACGGCAGTCCCTTTTATTTCGACGGTATACATCTATGAAGTGCTCTAGGCTGGGAAGTTGTGCTCTCTAAGAGACACTGACAGTAGCTCCAGTAATGAATTGGTTACACTGAGGCTTATGAGTACATTACAAATTCATACCAAAAAACAACACCTCCATTGCATCTTTACTCAGCATCTAAGTTAATCTGGTTAGTTTTCTTTCTAACTTGTTAGCTTCTGTTGTAAAAAGAGAACACAAAATAGTTCATCTCTGCTATGACTTGGAACACCTAGTGCAAATCAGGACATAGAGCTTGATCAAATAATAAGCCATTTAATTAAGAATAGGTCTTCCATGGCCCTGGCATCTTGTGAAGCAGAAGATGTCTTTCTCCTTGGGGTCCTTGAGAGCTGTTTATCAAGAGGGAGCCATAGATGCAAAGTGTCCACAGGCTTCAGATCTCTCAGGTGGAAGATTACATTAAGAAGTAAGTTTGGACTGAAAAAATGTGAATGCTATTTATGTTGGGGACCTGAAGAAATATGTTCTCTAGGATGCTGCACAGAGTCTGAAGACAAGACAGCTAGATATGGGAGGAGCATAATTTATGTGGAGGTGGTACTTCTCAGCAATGAAAGCTCTGAGGACATGGCTGTGTAGAAAATGCTGAGAAATGCTGCTTTTGCAAACTGTAGAATAAGTATAATCTTTTTTTTTTTTTATATTAACTTGAGAAATAAAAGACTTGAGCTGCCTCATCAAGAATCGTTTACCAAAGACTAGAAACCTTAAGTGGTCTTAAGGGAAACTGAGGCCTGAAGCTAAGTCTTAAAAAAAGGAAGATAAAGGACAAAAGTGCACAACTGCCAATCGAGATGTGTTAATAGATAAAGGGGCAGCAGTTCAGGGCTATTTAAGATGAACAATAGTAACTTGGGAAGATGCTGCATTTTGCTCAGTAAGCTCAGGAATATTATTTTCTCCCAGGGGAAGCAGGAACCTGTCAGACAGGCAATTACAAACTATTATGGGCTGTTACGAAGAAGGCGCCTCGGTTCAGCCTGTAAACCTTGGAAGTACCGAATTCATAGGGAAACAAGGGAGGGACTTCTGCGGGTGGGAATAGGGGATAAAATGCTGCAAACTCTGCCCAGAGCTGTGCCTGCTTTGTTAGGACACCCGCTCTTGCAAGAACGTGTAATAAACTGCTGCTTAACACCTCTGTAAAGTGAATCTTTCTTGGGTATTTTTACAATTCAAGCGTCTGGCTTTCATTTCCCTGCTTTATCAGTCTGAAGCAGTGGAAATGACAGAAATGTCTTAAGAAAATGGTTTATCCTCCACTTTTACTGTCTTGTTTGGGGTTGAACATTTACAAGGTTTTAATAGTTATCTTTTTAAAATACTCAGCACAATTCTATCTCATGCCAACAACAATACACTTACCAAGAAACAGTTGGAAGTAATTCACACGTAAAGCAATAAGGAATAATTCTGTCCAATCTGACACCATGATTATAACTTGGCCTCCAGAAGAACTGTCTGAGAAAGTGCATATACTTTAAGTTTCAAAAATATCTATACAACATTGAATGAAAGTAATTGTATTTGACCTACTATTGTAAAAACGAAAATCATCTCAAAATTCTGTTACACTGACTGTATGTAAAAGAACTGACAAGCTCTCTTTGAACTGAATCTGCCAAGCTGTTGGAATAATCACGATTTTTGGCTAAAGCTGTTTTCAACAGCTGAATAATGAAACCGGTTCAATGAAACTATGATGTGGTAGAATAAAGATAAACCAAACCCAATGGAGTATATTCCGATGGCTCAATCGTAACAAACTATTAAGTAGACTTGAAGAATTAATCGGGTCATGTAAGGAGAGAAGGAATTGGTGGATATAAAAAATGAGTGATACTTTTTCTTTCTTTTAGGAAGAGAACATGGGTTTAGATCATCTGCATGAGGAGGACCTGTGTAACACACGACACCCATGAGGTAACATATTTTACAGTCTGGCACCTAAACAGATTTTTATATTTAGTGATTAAACTATTTCAAAGTCAAAACCACTTAGAAAGTTTGTGTGTGCACAGAAGGGAAATTCTTGCCATGGTATTTACATATTCACATGGGTGTGATGTGGAGCAACAAAATGAATCTTGAGAGTTCTCCTTTGGGAGGAATTTTAGAAAAAAATAAGTTATTGTAAGATGATATTTGCATCTGCAAGCCCAGGAATGTAAAGAATTGGGCTGGGAAAATAAAGGCTAATGTGACAGTTCATTAGCTTCATGGCAAAAGAAAAGTACAAGCATAGGTGATATTGGAAGAGTTGCATATCCTTCCTTCTCCCCACAAATTACTCATCAAGAGTAAATCCACTGCTGGTTTGTGAACTGCTGCTGTTTTCAGTCTGCCTGAGAATCCTTTACTTGACATTTCTAACCTTGACATAAGGGGCTTAAGTGCAAGTTTAAATAGACCATTAGCTCTGACCTAGATTTTATTCCTTCCTTTAATTGATATGGGTCTTGATGTGCCTGCATGAGTAAATAATTTAATCACATAAGCCAGGGCCACCTGACTTAGGAGACAGCATTTGGACTGAATCCTCGGGCTGTGTAGATGAGTACAATGCCGGATGTTCTGTCCTTTTGCAGGATTCATAGGTTTGGAGTAACCAGGGGCTACAACAAACACACCTACTTTTAGTTATCACCTGCTGCTTTGCTACCCTGTTTCCTAAAGCCCTCAAAAATCATAGTAGCACTGTGAATGGCCATTAATTCTTACTTTGTTCTTTGGGTCTTGCTGCTTTCAGGACAACATGGAGCTTATTAATGTGCTCTGCAGACATATTTATGATCAGCCATGTGTTGAACAATTTAGTCTATGCTTTGCCTTCAGAGTTAATGTGGATTAGAATTCCCAAGAGAGGTGGAAGGGTTCTGCATTATAGCAAGTGTAGATCAATAGCAAAAAAATACAATAAAATCTTTTGCATTTTTATTTACAGTAAACATGTCCCCGCTTACACCAAGAATTTGCAACATGAAAAAGGCCAAGGTGCTTTTTTCCTTAGTTAATTTGATAGTATCAGCTGAGGTTTCTGCTAAGAGAGCAAAAAAACCTTTTGGTAATTATTATATTGTCCTTTCTGGAAATCTCTACTACTCCAATCCTGAAAATGAGCTAAATTCAGCAATGAGGTTACAGAGCTTTCATGTCTCTTCAGGAATATCAAGCCTTTCCAGTGACTTTATGAGCTGTTATGTGAACAAAGGTGGGAGCAAAGTATAATGGACTTCTTTGTTTTGAGTGAAAGTGTTATACAGGGTGATACCATAATGCAAAACTCAGTTTTGGTAAATTTGTGCTCTGACATTAAAACAGGCCAAAGAAAAGTTTCTGTGTGTAGAATTCAGTGTGCTTGTGTAATACGAAATCACCACTAGATGGTAGCTTTCAACAGACTATAGTCGACTTGAAACAGCTGATCCTTCTATAACTGCCTTCAGGCAAGAGGAAAGGCTTCCAAAGGGTTGTGCTTGTCTATATATATGGGTTGTTTGGGGTTTTTTTCTTTAGTCATGATTTTATCAATAATGTACAGATTTGAGTCTTGGGAGAGTGGGGAGAATGTTATTTAATTAAGTTAATATATTTATTTAAAGGATGGCAAAGCAATTTCTTTCATGTGTAGCAATTTCTTTCATGTGTAGCAATATCTTTCCTGCAGCCTAGCGAGTTGTAAGGGTCTCAGATGTTTCTCAACACTGCTCTCCTTAAAAGCTGGTGATGTTTCTAAGCTAGGTGTAACATTCTGCTGTTTTTCCTAAGAACGTATCATTGTGTGTGTGTTTATATGTTATGCAGTAATAAAACACTACAGGCAGATGATAGCAGCTTCCCAATTACAGGCCCTGGTTCTCCTGGGGGATTTTAACTGCACAGGTAGTTGCTGGAAGGCCCACTCAGCCAGCCGGTCACGGTCCAGGAGGTTCCTTCAATGCATTGACGATAACTTCTTGATGGAAATGGTGGATGAGCCAACTAGGAGAGGGATGCTGTTGGATCTTATATTCACTAACAAGGAGGGGCTGGTAGAAGCCGTGAAGGCTGAGGGCAGACTTGGCTGCAGTGACCACGAGATGGTGGAGTTCAGGATCTTGTGTGTCAGGAACACAATACCAAGCAGAATCACAGCTCTGGACTTCAGCAGGGCAAACTTTGGCTTTTTCAAGCAATTGCTAGGGGAAATCCCATGGGACAGTAGTGGATGTGGTTTTATCTTGATTTCAGTAAAGCATTTGACACCGTCCCCCACAGCATCCTTGCAGCTAAATTGAGGAAGTGTGGTCTGGATGATCGGGTAGTGAGGTAGATTGTGAACTGGTTGAAGGATAGAAGTCAGAGAGTTGTGGTCAATGGGACAGAGTCTAGTTGGAGGCCTGTATCTA
>WTSP01001990.1:103986-121217 GCA_025331215.1 Actenoides lindsayi
TAGGGAAACAAGGGAGGGACTTCTGCGGGTGGGAATAGGGGATAAAATGCTGCAAACTCTGCCCAGAGCTGTGCCTGTTTTGTTAGGGCACCTGCTCTTGCAAGAACGTATAATAAACTGCTGCTTCACTAGTACGTCTGCTGCGAGTCCTTTCTTAGCACCTTTGCATTTCTAACAGCTGGCAAACAAGACAGATTTGATGAAGTTGTGCTTTGTTCAAGTGGAAAAGACATTTTCAGCGTATTGTTGAATATAACTTGAAACAAGATGTGTGGCTTTTTCAGGCACATCCATTCCTCTCATTACTTGTGAAATGCTTGTGGTACCGTTAGACTGCTAGGAGCTGTAGGCAAGGAACATTTCTCCCATTTTCTTTTCCTTGGAGAATCTGGCACAATCGAAGTGCAATGACCAAAACATAAGCATCAGTTATGATATAGATCCCATTTTGCCTACAATAGCCTCTCTAAAAAGCTGACATCATTTCTGTGCAAGGATTGCTCTCTATGAAGAACTAATTGTACTCTCTAGGTTCTTATTATCACAGAAAGTAGTTTTATGCCACACTGCCAATATTCATATTTTCCATTATGCTGTTTTTTCCATGCAGGATAGAAATGTAAATATTGAAATATTTTCTCTATTTTGTGCAAACAAAACCAGTGAAGAACACTGACAGCCTCCAAGGAGCAGGAAGCATCTTTAAAAATAACTTCTTTCCTAAACAATTAAAATAGATTGTTTTACCTCCAGAATATTAATGAAAAATGGAAGCTTTAGAAATTCATGACATAGGAAGCTAAATCAGTCTATTGCAGTCTGTAACATGTGTAAGACATGCATCATTTTTCAGAAGGAAAAAAAAAATTATATTGGAGTAAGAATGTTGTACTTACTGTAGCTAATTCATCAAATTTGCCAAAAAGCTCATTCAGCAACTTCACCAGCTCTTGAGCAGTACACTGTGATGCCAAACTAGTGAACCCCACAATGTCTGCAAACAAAATGCTGTAAAGAAGGAGGAAGAGACAGAGGTATCAGTACAGAAGCCATCTTCACATTCTCATTATCCTCTTTTATAGAACAAATGTAATCCAAAGTACAAATTCAAGCAAGCCCCCTGAATCACTATCAATAAAGTGTTAGTTGGAACAAAAATGGCAAAGATGCAAATAGGTGTCAGTCTGGTGCTGTTAACTGTTGTGGAGAACCCTGGTACTCTATCAATGCCTTATACCTATCCTATATACAAACCCAGTGTACATATGGCAAAGCATCTCATCCATGAGGTTCCCTCATGAGCACAAAGAACAATTGCTTCTCCTCTTTATATGTGAGATCTTCTCAGCTCTATTGAGTTCAAAGACAGTTTTTGCATTTGCAGATTTCCACAGCCAAATTGATAAGCCTTGCATGAGGTTTATTAAGGACTGAAAGGCAGGTGTTCCTAACTTGCATATGGTAGCTCTGTGATGTAGTGTTACTCCTCCCTGTGAGGAGCAAGCGTCCATAATGTCAGGCCAGGATTCTCTGTACCACGCTGCATAGCTTAGGTAAGTGTCCAGCTTCTATTAATGTTAGCAAGGTTTTAATGTCTCATGAGTGAAGCAGCCTTAACAATCCTTACCCATCTGTGATCGTAAGGGGAGACAGTTAAAAGAAGCACAGATAATACTGTGATAGAGAGAACAAAATTCTTCTGTAGATCCTGAAACTAGAGAGAATATGGAGCTACCATTCTTTTAATTACTTAGATTTCTTCTGTTGGCAGAGGCCCAGTGCCCACTGCAGGAACCTAATGCATTTATCTCTAACACCCAGACTACAAATGTCAAACAAGTCTTCATTTATGCAAATGCTATCAAACAGTCCCATGCTACGTGGCCTAGTTATAATTGTCATAGTGTAAAACTTAAGCTTGTAAAGTGTAAGTGAAATGAAGCATTATGTACTTCCTCTCAACAGATCTTCACTCTATAGATAAAATAGCAGATGTTACTAAAGCAGGACTAACAAGTCTACTGTTTCCCATTCACCATAACCAAGCCTGAACTCTCCCAGTGAGCTATAAAAAGAGCAAATACAACCCCTGACACAGCCTTTGTTCTATAATTTCATTTAACCCAGTGGCTAAAATCCCTTGTTCACCAGAGCAGGTTAGGTAATGTATCCCAGCACCAGAATGAGTCATCCAAAGTTCAACTGCTTTAATCTACAAACAAAGCCTCTATGTTATCATGTTAACCACTGGAGCAGCCTTCCCATTCTCTTCTCTTTGCTGCATGCTTGATGAGAACATTGCTCAAAATGGCCCTGGTTCAGGGAACAAACCAGCAATTCCATTCCCATGCTGTTTAAATGTAACAAGAAATGCTACTTAAAATATAACACTCAGCATTTAATTAATTTTGCCGATGCATGTCTCTGCTATCACGAATGTGAACTTACCAAGTGATGGGTAAGGTAAATGGCATTGACAGAGTGCAACAATGTCAGCAAAGCGCTCTGCATATTTGCCAGTGGAGATCTACTAATTTTCTTAGTTCTGTATCTTGTTGTTTGACAGCCCTAGTCTGATCTTTCTGCAAATTCATCAGTTAATATCAAATCATCCTCCTGAATTCCTTAAATATGCACCAAGGTCTTTCATACAGTTTGCTTTATGACCTAAATTCACATCAGACTTCATACATTCAAAAAAAAGAGAGAAAAAACCAGTGACTACAATTGTTGCAATCCAACATGTCACGCCGTTTCCAGGTTCTTAATTAAACACTCTTAGTATGGAGGAGGAGAGTAGACACAATCTTATAACTGCTGCCTTTATAAAATAACAGCTTCTGCTATCCTCTCTGTCATTTTACATCTCACCCTTTGCAAATTCCACATTTTGATCGGGTTTATTATTTTGCTACTTTAAAGATGACAGTCCACTTTTTTTTTTTCTGTCTAATCACATTCACAGTAACATTTGGGGTAAGGCCTTTAAGGTAATACCAGTGTTATCTGTTTACCAAGGTCTTTAACAACGAAGACCATACACATACACACAAACCAGACTATGTAACAGTAGACTATATAACAATATCTTAACAGGAGACTATATAACAATATCCTAACAACTAACAGAACAACCAGTACACCGCTGACACGTAGGATGACATCAAACCCTCTCAATGAGTGAAGCACAGAACACAGGAAATACACTCATGCATAATTGTTCAGTTAAAAGGAAAGCCATTTACATATGACTACCGTATCCAGACAGTACAGCATCCTTGCTAATCCTTTCAACATTTAAAAATGCTTAGCCCTCAGCATTTGATTCAGAACACTTGGTAATTCTATGAAGCAATGAAAGCTGTAAAAGCACTCACAATACATAACTGAACATGCAATTGCAAACTTCGGTAGAATATCTAATTATTGTGTGTTGTAGTTGCTATGCTTATGAACTATTGCACACTGCAATCAGCCGCATGCATGCATTTTAAAGATAGTGGAATAGATTAGGTAATGTGATTACTGCTACCCTTTCTTGGTATTACGAGTTTTTAAACAATTGTAACTACTTTTTGCACAAAATTTGTAACTCTTTTAATACAACACCCTTAAAACGTGCAAAGTACAGCTCCCGTGTTGGGACATGACACAGATGGGGGCAATGCTGTGAGTACAAGCCTTGTCTTTTTTTTTTAAGAGACATTCTGCTTATTTCCAACACCATGAAATGCTACAACCACAGCAGCCGCTGCATTTCTTGTGCAAGTAGACCGAAATACAAATGACCAAACCTCATTTTTCAGCAGGGATGGTAGGAAACGGACAACGGATGAGCTTTGCAGGCCCAAAGTGCAACTCAGACTCTGAGCCCGATTCTTCCCCAGTCTGTTGCCACTCAGGGGTGGCAGTTCTGCAGAGGGTGTCCTCCTCTCACACACACTGAGCTCAGATAATTCTAAAAACGGGGCACTGAAACTCATGAGCCAGTTCATCTATCTTAGTTCATGTGCTGAGCAAGATTATCTTTTGCACTTCTTCACTTGCCTGTGTCCATCAAAGTGGTAGATCTCAGTGTACAGGAGTCATCCTGAGGTTTTACTGAGGTAAGGAAGCAGAGAGATGGGCCAGGAGATAGCAGATCTCAAGGGAGAGGCTGAGGAGGCCATTGACAGGGCAACTGTGACCACCCCCACCCCTATAAAAGAAGCCCCTGGGGAACACTGGGAACAAACAGAGCGTGGTGTATCAGCCAGTGTGTGGCACAGAAAGGCACACAGGAAGGGCACTTAAGCTCTGCCAGCCAAAGAGGCAAGTTCAATTGGTGGTCATCACCCTCTCAGAAGGAGCTTAGCTATGGTCTCCACCGAGCAGAAAGCCATGTTCTCTATGCTCACCAGAATGGATGTGGCAACCCAGACAAAGCTCCCACAAAACATGCAGCCATCCAGGTCTCAGGCTGCAGAAGGTGTCAAAGCCTTTCACTGATAACGGGTGGCAGTAAGTAGTGACAACAGCCGTGTGTGTTGTGACCCAAGGGAGCAATCTGCTTAGCCTGGTGGCAGAGATGAGAGAGGCAGTAGAAAGGTTAAGGGGCATCATAGAGGCTGAGCAAGAGATAGGCCGGTGGAGCCAAGCTCTGCCCTCACTGAGACAGAAACAGGAGCATCCACCAGGAAACACCCAAGATCAAGGGGAACCCATATCTTTCCTTCACCAGGCTGAAGGCAGCAGCCTAAATGAAAGAAGTTAATGCAGGCAAGTCCATGTTTGGGGTGGCAGGTGAACTTCCTCCTTCCCCATCTCGTCCCCTCTGTACAACAGGTTTGAGGCTCTGGATGCGGAAGGGCAGTCAATGGAGGATGTAGATGATGGTCCACCTACACCAGAGGTGTCTCCACGATCAGAAACACCTACCCCTTGTATCACACCTAACTCCACAAGGAAGAAAGAAGGGTTATATTTGTAGGTGACGCCCTTCTGAAGGGAGCAGCTGGTCCAATATGCCAGGCAGACCCTCCTCGTAGGGAAGTCTGCTGCCAGCCTGGGGTCTAGGTTAAGGACATCACTAGGAAACTTCCTAGATTGGTACAGTCCTTGGATTATTATTACTCATTACTGATCTTCCATATGGGTGAAGATGAAGCTGCAACCTGTAGTCTAAGAATGATCAAGACACCTCAGGTCCTTGGGGCAGTTGTTGAGGGAATCTGGGACATAGCTTATTTTTTCCTCTCTCCTTCCAGTTGCAGGCAGGAACAACAGAAGCAGCAGACAGATTTAGTCTACTAATACATGTCTCCGTGCCATAATTTTGGGCTTTTAGGCAATGAGATGGCCTACATGGCAATAGGCTTGCTGACATCAGATGGAACTCACCTTTCTCAGAGTGGGAAAAGGGTCTTTGCTCAGGAGCTTGTGAGGCTCATTGACAGGGCTTTAAATTAAACTTGAAGGGGGGAGGGGGATAATATCAGGCTTGCCTGTGACGAGATGTAGGGTTACATATCATGGTTAGAGGGATGAGGTGATAGTGAGAGCCCTCAGCCTGTTGCTCTGTGTGCTGAGGACACTGCAGCACACTTGAAGTCTTCCCCATAAGCTCTTAACTTGCTCCTGGCAATTCTTTAGGGACATCTCTTCACACTCTATCCATTTCTTACCATACCACCCCTCCTTCCCCTCCTGTCCCTTCTGAACAGCTTGTAGCCTGTAGCCACACCCCAGTAACAGGATTCACCCCACCAAGTTTCCATAATGGCCACTATGTCATAGGCTTCGAGCAGCACAATAGCTTCCAACTCCTCCTATTTGTCACCCACGCTGCATGCGTTCATGTAGAGGCACTTCAGCTGGGCAGTTGGCTGTGTCACCTCAGAGAAGAATGCCTTGATTCTCTTAAGGTTTTCCCTGATGTTTCTCTGTTGGCTCCTACTACCTCAGGGGCCCATGGCTCATCTCCATGAGACTTTGGCTGTGTTGCTGGGTCCATAGACTGTTTCCATAGACTTTCCATGTTACCATAGAGTGCAAGAGCTCTTGATCCTCAGGTGTAAGAAACTGGGCAAGGAAGGCAAGAGACCTGCACGGCTGAGGCAAGACCTGCTGGTGAAACTAAAGGGCAGGAAGGAAATGCACAGGCTGTGGAAGCAGGGACAGTGCTGTGATTTAAGGGTGAACAGACTGAGTGGGGGGGACAGTTGGTAACCCTGGGACACTGAGGAGTCAGAGGGCAGCTGTTTTTCCCTTCCCTGCCACACTCCACATAACAAGGAGATTGGAAGTTCAGGGGGCTTTTCCTTCCAGGTTCTGGGAGCTGAGCGGGCATCGCAGCAGGGCTGGGCCTGACTCCACATGCATTGCACAATCCACTGCTATCCCAGAGAGTGATTTGTATAAAGTTCTGTATCCTTCTGCCTTTAATATTCTTTCTTCTGTTTTTCTCCTGTTATTCATGACATTTGTTACAGTCTTAACTTCCAATCTTGGGTGAGGCTTTTTTTTTTTTTTCCCCTTATTCCCCTTTTTATCCACCCCTGAGAGGGAGGTGGGAAGGGGATAATAGAGAGAAATCCTGCTGTGTGTTTCATCTTGGCCTGCCCTGAGCGTTAAGTGGAGACAGAGAGGTATCCATGATAGAATGTAAGAACACTGCCTGGTTGTGTAGGGATATGGTCAGGAAGTCCACGGCACGTCTGCAACTGTACTTGGCAAGGGATGCAAAGAATAACAGAAGGGTCTTCTACAGGTATGTCAAACAGAAAAGGAAGGTCAAACAAAGTGTACCCCCTGGCAAGCAAGACTGCAAGCTTGTAAACAACAGATGAGAAGGATGAGGTACTCAGATTTTTGCCTCAGTCTTCACTGGCGACCTCTCTTAGAATCATAAAATCATTCTGGTTGGAAGAGACCTTCAAATAATGAGAGTCTTAAATGTTTTCCATGTCTAATATTGATATAATTAGAAAAGTTAAGACAAAACAACTAGAGGAGTGACATCAGTGTTAAGGCACATTAATCGCTCCTGTAGATGCATTCATTCAAGTGCAAAGTAGCCTCAGTTCACTGTAACTTAATTGCTAATTGCCATGGAGGTTCACATCCTCTGAGAGGATTAAACTAGAATAAACTAGGGCTACCTTATTTATGCATGAAAAAGTCCTTACAATGGTATGATACACAGAGACAGTTCACAGTGATTGCCAAGTAATTTTATTTTTTAAAAATATATACTAGCATATATAGAAACAAGAAGTGAGAAGCTGCCCATTAACAATTGTTTCTCTCAACGACCATTCAGGGATATGACTCTCCCTGCTTTAATTCCACAGAAATCTTAACAATGCCATTGGGGTACTCTGGTGGAAAAAAAAAAAAAAACAACCCAAACAAATAAACCCAATCTCAATTAAACCACAACTATTAAAGACAGAAGAGAAATGAAAGTAGAAAGAAAGTGAAAACAAAGGACAAAGATTACTCCTGTTGTTCAACAGCATAGCTTGCACATGATTCGAGTGCTGTTCTCTGTGACAAATGATGTAAATGTTATGCTTAGCAAGGATAAGTAGTTATTACAGTGCTAAATCTGGTGTTGTCTCACTTCCCAAGGGGCCCAACAATGCTCCTATTCCTTCATCCCACAACTGAACAAAGGGACCCCATGGATTCATCATTCTCTTTGCTTGTGTGCTATACCAAAATCTTTGCAATTCTAGGCTGAGAAGTGAACATTTGTCCTGTAGTTTTCAATCATAGCAGAATTTTACCAGTAAATTCACAGGATGAAGAAGCTTACCTTATCTGGCAAATTAATCTTAAATTACTTTGGCTTTTAGACAGACAAGTTATTAGTGTCATAAATGACAACGGCATGTCAATATTCTAATTAAATCCTAGGGAAAGAAATAATCAATTATTGAGCAGAGCTTTGTCAAACTTCGGCTCTATTCTTGATTTTAAAATCTATGTGGCACCACTGTGCTGTAGGAGCAGTGCTGTCCTGGGTTAGAGGCTTGTTTATGATGCTTAATTGCTTACAGAAGATGAGAGGAACATATACTGAGTAGTACTAAACTGCAAGGCAGCAGCAACAGGAGACTTTGAAATCTTTCCTTCTTTATTTGAGATTCAAGGCAGTTTTGTCACTGGTTTCTCTCTCATGGTAACAGCTATGGTTATGCTTTCTGTGTCTTGAAATCCCAGTCACTCCTGTAACACCTTCTGCTCATAGCTAATAATGGCTTGGTAGTGCAGCTGCACCTGGGTTAGTGAAGCCTTTCTTCACACAGTGCTCCCAGAGCAAGTCTAAAACCCAGTTTTGACTCTTAACTTTTCTGTAGCTATTTTCTGAAACTTTGAACCAGTCTTACTCTCATTTCATAAAATAAGCTTTAAACTGCTTGGAATTTTTGTAAAATACAATTTTAATTTACACTTTAAAAAAAATGTATAGGTTGCTAGAGTGTAGTTTAAATACTCCCCACTGAAAACACGAGCTGTCTTTCTAATGTTTACATGGTCACCTTTCTACATTTGATGTATAAATTAGTTTATTTTTGACAGAAAGCTACACAATTTTTGCATTACTATTTTCACACATAAATGTTTTGGTTGTCAATAATACTACATGGTCTTACAATAATCATGTCCAGAACATTTTGAAATATACCTAATCTCCAGAAGTTATTTGCAACTGCAAAAATCACCAAAGTTGACAATAAATTTCTTCGAAGGAGTTTACTTCACTACAGAACATTTCCTATGCTATGCACTACATCTTTCCCTCTGATCTTAGAATACTTCCTCCTTTCTTAATGACACAAACTTAGCTTTCTGAAAAGATAACTTTTTCCAGAAAAGCTTGAAAAAACCAGTTCCTCCAATTACAGCATACAGTAATTCCATCTACAGTTAGTGATAAACACTTCCTGCTTGATACTCCACACACAGACAACACATAAACTCTAATACCCACATGAATTTAGTGTAAGACTGTACATCCCACAGACTGCTGCAACAAAGCGTATTATAAACACTTGTATCTTCATCTGTAAATACAGATTTGCAAGCACCGAAGAACAGTGTTTCTCTTTTGAGTGTTCACTCCTGATTTATTAATGATAGAGACACAGGGAGTGAGTTTGTGGATGACATCAAGCTGGGTCGAAATGCTACAGGCAACGGATGCCAGCCAGAGGCACCTTGATATGGTGGAGGAGCAGACCCATGTGAACCTCATGATGTTTCACAAGGCCAAGCCCTGCCCCAAGCTGGGTTGAGGCAATGCCAAACATGAATACAGACTGAGATGAATGGATTGAGAGCAGCCATGTGGAGGAAGACTTGGAGATACTGGTAGATAAAATATTGGCCGTGAGTCGACACCGTGAACTTGCAGCCCAGAAAGCCAGTTGTTATCCCAGGATGTGTAAAATGAAGCATGGCCAGCAAGTCAAGGGAGGTGATTCTCCTTCTCTATTCCACCCTCATGAGATCCCACCTGAAGCACTGCAACCAGCTCTGGGGTCCCCAGAACAAAATCAGACACATGATCCTGTTAGAATGGATCCAGAGGAAGGTCATGAAAGCGGTCAGAGGGCTGGAACACCTCTCCTATGAAGAAAGGCTGAGAGGGTTCAGGTTGCTCACCCTGGCGAAGAGAAGGCTCCAGAGAAACCTCACTGTGGCCTTTCAGTATATAAAAGGGGCTTATAAGGAAGATGGAGAGAGACTTTTTATCAGGGTTTGTAGTGACAGGACAAGGAGCAACAATTTTAAACTAAAAGAAGGTAGATTTAGATTAGCTACAAGGAAAAAATTCTTTCCTTTGAGGCTGGGACAGGTATCCCAGAGAAGCTCTGGATAACCCCGTCCCTGGAAGTATTCAAGGTCAGGATGGTCAGTGTATTAAGCAATCTTGCCTAGTAAAAGATGTCCCTGGCCATGACAGGTTGACTGGACCCAAACCATTCTGTGATTCCATTATTCTAACTTTTAACAGAGGCTTCCTAAGGGCTTTTTAAAAGTTACCTAGAGTATTTGATACAAAAACAGATACACAAACAGATGTTTCTGGTATAAAAACTCTTAATAAAAGCAAAGTGACACTGCAGTGAGCAACTTCAGGAAACAAAAGCATTATAAACAACCATCTCTCTCATCTCTTTCAAAAACACTCGCTTGAGCTGGTTCAGCACAGGCATACAAGTTACATACATCATTATCTCATACTCCTTGACTATCTGGAGCATTTCTGCATTGACAAGCCCCGAGTCATCCCTCCAGGACCTTCTGCATTCCTCTTTTCTCCCCTGTGATCCCTGCAGGCAGGCATAGCCAGCACCTGCCTGGCGACTCTGCAGCCCTCCTTGCAGCACCGCAGGAAGCTGCTGCACCTGCTAAAACCAAGCATGGAAAGCCAGTGCCTTGGTTTAAGAGATTAAAGCTGCTTTCCAACCGCGAGTATTGACGGAGCAACCCTTTTCTATGTCACTCTACGGGGTGTTCAGAAGAAGAAATCCTGCCACGTTACACAAGAGATTTAAGAGCTTGCAGGTTGTAAAGGTTAACTTTTAACAGGACCCATTCATTCGCTTCGTGCACTTGAATAGTCCTGCTGCTTTCACTGGAGCCACTTGTATAAACAAATACCCAGCAAAATAAGGAGGGGTTGTGTGCCGTGTTTTTTTTATTTTCACTTGGGTCATTTGTTTAATTAAGAGTACAAATTATAATAAGAATGATATTTTAATGGCACAGACTGCCTCAGAAAGGAACCCGTGGGGTTTTTTTTCTCAAAGATCGATTACAAGGGAAAATTATTAGAATTTTATCGAAGACTTACTGCAATGAATAAGAAAAAAAGTTCTCTCAAAAATAAAAGAGGGCTGTTAAAACTAGAAACAAAGAGGGTGCTTATTTTTTAATAATAATCATACATTAAAACTAGTTCACTGTCTTACAAGCTCAGAAAGACTACATACAAAGGCCTGTTCATAGGCGTCACGATCCCTGCGTTTTAAAATATTGGAAAGTTAAAATTCAAATTTTCTTGAGTTCTGATGCTTTCTAGAAGACAGGACAGACCTGAAATATTTGCATATAAATAGCTACAGACTTTGCTCTGGCCTCAGACTGGGTCACAACAACCTCTCAATGGCCGTGAGGAATCTTTTAATTGGTGTCTTTGAACTAGGGAGTGTGTGCCTGAAAGAATATCTTGTCTTACAAAGCAGCCAGTTCTATTTCACAGCTGTAAAAATGAGGGTAAATGAAATTGCTGTACCAGAGGCTCAAGAAATTGGAAGCAGTTCCATGTTCACTGTTTCTCTCTTGAAAGAGAGAATGGAGAGAATGAGAAGCTGTATGTTAACATACCAAGTCGTATCAATCTTTAGCCATGCATGTGTTGAAACAATTTCATTGCTATCTAATCGAGTGGGAAAAGTCCATTCCAAAAGAAACAAGCAACAAACAGTGTTGAGGGCTCTATCCAGGGCATACATTTGAGCTGAAACACAGCTTCAAATTACTTAATTGAATTATAATTGCATGGAAAGATTCAGTCAGGACTACTGTGTTTTTACAGTAGTCACTGTACATATAAATGGAATCTGTAAATTGCTCAGCACTATGGGGCAAGACAAGGGATGAGAAGGAAACATTAATCCTAGAATACTTAACCTAATCTTAGGAAAGAGCTGTCTCTTGTATGTTATAAACTACACTCCTGAGCATCACAGAAGAGCTGCTCTATTGGAGAGTCTTCACACGTAAGCTGACATCTGGTCCTCACATCCTTTATGGTGACCTTCGCTGGGGCCACCCAAGTAAGACAACACCTGTACTGACATCTGGTCCTCACATCCTTAATGGTGACCTTCGCTGGGGCCACCCAAATAAGATAACACCTGTACTGACATCTGGTCCTCACATCCTTTATGGTGACCTTTGCTGGGGCCACCCAAATAAGGTAACACCTGTACTGTGTTGAAATGGCTGCTGAACTGTCGATGGACTATTTCTTTCTCATGAAACACAGATATTATACTGGTTGTGATTATTTTACCTTCCTGATGCTTGAATGTAGTGTTCACACTATATATTGGATGTGCATTTTTGCACATCTTGTTTTGCGTATTACATTTGTATTGTTGGTTTCTACTTAAAACACATGCACTCATTTCCTGCTGTACAGCAATTCTATTGAAAAACTTTACAAGGCACTGGATGTGTAAAAAGCCCCACTTCTCCATCTTTGACAAAACCAGTCATATCTTCTTCAAGCTCACTGGGTAATATTTAGGTTATCCACACAAAACATAGGAAGAAAAGCAGCATATTTGTAGAGTGAAGAATGTGTGGGCAAAGGGCTTATTTTCATCTGCTAGCGAAAAGTCCTCTTGACATCTTCTTTGGGAAGGTTGCATGGAAGAATATATTCCATTTTAACCACTAATCTTTACACAGTGTACACAGCAGATAATAAAACTTGCCTGGGAAAGATTTGTTTTTCCTTTTTTTGCACAGGCACAAATACACACAGGGGGTCAGAATGGGTAACAACCTTTTCTTGTACCATTATCTTACTTCCAAAAGTAACGACCTAGTTATCTTTCTCTTTTACAAGCATGCACATGTCCTTAGCAGGCATTTTTTGTTTGCTGGAGTTGAGCATTTTGGATGAGAAAATGGGTTTCCCCCACAAACCACTACAGTTGCCTCACAAACAACTACAATTCCCTCACAAACAACTACAGTTTTCAGGGCCTTTGCAAGTTCCTTTGATGGCACAGTCTTTCTGTCTAGGAAGCCATCTATTCAGTGCTCTTTTATGGGCTGTATTCATTGATGCCCACAGAAATATAAATAAGTTTTAAACTGGCCTGCTCTCCATACAGAAATCTTCAATTGATGTTGAAGGAGTTTAATGTTTTGTACTGCAGGAAGAAAAATAAAATGTGGTACACTAAGGTGGAGGTCTGAAGTGATTTCTAACCAAAGAGTTACCTGTGAGCAAAGTTAATTCCTCTCTTTACCACAGATCCGGGAAGAGCTCATCAAAGCTTGACACAACACTGAGGGCTCTGCACTCAACATGGAGAGGAGTGTTTCCTTTGGTGCAAGTAAGTTGCAGGTAGTCATTCAACAACTGTTTGGTAATTGGTAAAATATTTATCAACTAATTGATAAACCAGGGCTGTTGCCATGGTGTATCTGAAATATGACAGTATCTTTCCCTAGTCCACTGTTTGCTTCTTACAGGGGTATATAGTTCTCCACTGTAATGTATCCCTCTGTGTTTTTCTGGGAGAAAGTAAAGAAGGTAGCTGTATATCTCATTTTTCACATGCAAGAACAAGTACTTAAAGACTGTTTTTTCAGGCAGCTATTCAGAAGACTGAAACAGATGGCTTTTGCTACTAGTGATTTTTTTTTTCTGGGGGGGGTGCTATTGTTTTGGGTTTTTTTAAATAGGAGAGCAGTGAAAAAAAATCATGCAATTTACTAATTACATGTCTATATTCTCCACCCTGTCCTTTTTGAAGCATAATTCTCTGACACTTCCAGATATTTGATGGGAGAAAAAAAAAGCATTGCTATAGGAAAGGTAAAAGTGTGGTCCATTTTTTACTTTCTGCTGTGTAGATTTGGGGTTATAAGCTCCAGGAATTTGGAACTACAGAGGGGTGCTTTTCTTTGTTTGCTTAACAGTGGTGCTTTGTAGAACACTTGATGCGAAGAGGGCAAGTCATGAGAATACAGGAATGAGCTCTTAAGTCTGCCTGATACAGCACTGGCACTACTGGAAAGAAAAACAAAAAAATGTTTTCCTCTCCTTAAGCACACAACTTATTGGCACTGAACACCAGCAGCCCTTCCCAGAGGGATGCTGCAGTGCTGTCCTCCACACTGCTGTCAGGGCGGCACCTGCAGGGAGATCCCCTGCATCGTTCATATAGGCAGCATCACAAAGCTCCTGGGGTTAAACTCCGGTCTACTGGGACCTGCTGGCAACAGATTTCTGGGTATTTACTGAGACACTATTCCCACCCTATCTATTTTATTTTAAATACAGTAGTTGCATTACTGAAATGAAAGGTAATACAGTTTCTTATAGTACAGACGGGGGAGGTCTCCTGTTTTCAGTTCTGTTCCTTGATGATCCTTCCTTTGACAGTAAAATAAGACCATCTTGCTTTGCCTCCATTTGCCCCAAATGTACCCTCTTAATGTCAGAGAATGAATTAAGCTCTCCAGACAGGGTATTCAGGGTCAAATCACTTTGATAATTGGTAAAGTATTTACCAACTTAGAGGTTCACAGAAGAATCCCACATTGAAGCACCGAGTAAGCCACTGTAGCCTTAGTGGTTATGTGAAACACCATTTCATGCAGAAAAAAAAAAGAACAAGGCTACTCCTGAGGTTACATTTTAAAAAGATCTCATCACAAGAGAGGACTCAGAAGCGTTACAATCGAACAGTCCAACTGTAAAGCAATGCTGTTTAAGAAGACTACCCACACTGTAACCAATGCAAAGACATGTGACACATACAATTATCGTTGGCTTGCCTTGAACCAGAATATAAGTGCAACCAGCAGTAGTATTTTATAGCACTGTGACAGCATAACTAGACACAATTTTTATATGTACATAAGCAATGTGATCATCAAAGAGACAATGTTAATAGAAGGCACCCACATGAAAAATCTGGCATGCAGCAGACAAGATGACTGCAAATAGACAAGGCATCATCCAAAGATGGAAGATTTGAAAGAAAAAAAATAAATTACAAATAGTGTCGGGTGTGGGGACAACAGCATAAAACCATGAGGCATAAAAAAGGAAAACTGGAGAAGGATGAAGACAACCCCCTGCGATCTTGGATTCTCTCCTTCATGAGCTCTTAAGCCTGACTTTGGCAATTAAGAACCATTAAAGACTGTAGCCAACAATGCTAACTTTCCAACATCAGCTCTGGGGTACTGTACACTTAGAACTAACTTCATACTGATTGTTAAAGACCAAGAGTTTTGTTTAAATAGTAATGATGATCGACATTATGTAAGGTTTAGCCATTAGCAAGATGTGAGCTGCTAATGAATAAACTCGGTAATGCTTAATTTTATAGTGTAAAATTGACTTCATGGTCAATCTCCTGAATGCAGCGATCTCTGATTCTCTCTCTGACATAAATGCTTTCAGTTGCAACAGCTTAGGCATTAGAAAGTGGTCCTTGGGAATATTAGACTCAGCTCAAAGGAAGACAGACTGAACCCCAAGAGAAGGAACTTAACCAGTAGAAGAAGAAGAGGAGGAGTGTTAAAGGAGTTTACTCCTTTGCCAAAATGCTTACACAGTGCAAATCAAGGCAGCTTTGCTGCATCACTTATTAAGCCTGTATCTTGCTTAGTGCAAGGGCAGCACCAAATAAACCTCTTTGATACTGTTTTTAGTGTGGGACCAAGGCACCTGGAGAAAAAGTGTCTAGAAGCAGTATGATAAAACAACACCATTCAGACAAGGTCTCAATGGAACTTGTTTAGGGGGGGGCAGAGAAGACTAGAAATGAGAAGGTACTATAACACCAACCAGTATAAATGAGGGTGTCAACAGTCTTTGACTGAACAAGAGCAAGAAGTAGAATTGAACCTCAGTCCAAAATATCTCAGGAAGAATGCTCATACAGGACTGAATGGCCACCACTGGTCTATGTCTTTCACATACTAAATAGAAAAACCTATATATAGAAAAAAAACTATAAAGAGAAAATACCTAAATTAATTGTTTGCCTCCTAAACACAGTCCTTGATGCTTAGTCTAAACATTCTATGATAGCGACAAACATCTTTTGAGTTTACATCACACTTTCTGTACTTCCATGCTACTACCTAGCAAATCTATTGCATTAAACATCATTCAGCTTACTGTCAGGCAAACCAACATGTAAACGTTACCATACAAAATAAATACTCGTATTTGCTCATAACATAATACAGTACAAAAGGAATGACTACTCGTTTGAAAAAAGTTGTTGGCCTCCCAGCAACACTATTCTAAGCCATTTATTGATTCACCATTATCTTCTGAGAAGACTATTAAGTCTTTCCAGTACGTCATCCTCCCCTTCTGCATAAATGACAAAACTTCACTGTACTGATAATTTTTCTCTGAGACCTGACTGCAATTGCACGTCACTCTATTTGTACTAAATATTCTCTGCTTTAAATTATTTAACGGACAACAACAATCCTACCTAACATTGTCATGCCTTTGAATGTAAATCTTGTGGAAAATCCTTTCAGGGGGCTTCAGGAAATCTTCCTTCATTTCCATTGCAACATTCCTGGGCAAAAGACTCATCAAGAGGCGTTCCTAAAAGAAAATGTAAACAACATCAGTTTGGTGGTATAGTGTGTGACAATTATTCAAAAGTTTTAAATTTGCAAACTACACAATCTGTTCCTAATCTAGTCTGCTTCCTGGGAATTTCTGCTGGATAAATATGAACCATTTTTCTCAATCTTCTGCAAACTGTGTGTCTCATTTAAGTCTTCTCACTATAAAAAATTAAAAAAAAAACAACAAAAAAACCAAAACCAAACTATACAGAAAGGAAAGACCCAGCTTCAAGTGCAGATAATTGCCCATAATTTTCATTAACATCACAATGCTAATAATAACAACTTACTTTATTGTTAGCAGCATTTATCTGTCTGGGAAAGACTTCCCAGGATCATTTGCTATCTTTTTGCGTGCCTTATTTCTGAATCTAATGGAAGTGTTACATTACAAGGACTATGACAGCTGGTTATTAAGCAGCTAGAGTGGATGACAGATTTACCCACTGTCTGAATCAGCAGAATGGTAATAAAGGTACAGGTTTAATGGCATCTTATCCAGAATGGCAATGTCTATTCCACTCAGTAATGGAATGTATCAGGACAAGCCCCTGGTTAAACATATCTTTTCTTGCTACATCTCCAGAGAGATGCACTGACCTGCAGAAAACGGATCTCTAACATTTTAGATCATGTCAGCATTGACTATAAAGGCCTACGTAGTTTTTCCACATATTCTGGCACACTTAGAGGTACACCACGGAAAACTTGCAACAGTTCAAGTTCAAGAAGGACAGGGAACTTCTCGAAAGAGTCCAGCGCAGAGCCACAAAGATGATTAAGGGAGTGGAGCATCTCCCTTATGAGGAAAGGCTGAGGGAGCT
>WTSP01001990.1:122898-150967 GCA_025331215.1 Actenoides lindsayi
TGAGGAAAGGCTGAGGGAGCTGGGTCTCTTTAGCCTGGAGAAGAGGAGACTGAGGGGGGACCTCATTAATGTTTATACATATGTAAAAGGTGAGTGTCAGGAGGATGGAGCCAGGCTCTTCTCAGTGACATCAGTTACTGTCTTAACTGAAATTTACTGAGGTTGTAAAATGAGCTAACCACCTATCAAACAACACAGAACACACAAGAGAGAATTTGGTCTGATGCTTAAATTCTCTGGTGGTTAAGATGCTATAAACTCCAAAGGATGCTGGTATTTCTTAAGTATTATGCTGGGTCCTCATTTTATAATGTCTGACTATTATGAAAATCTTATATCAAATTGTGATGGCTTGCTTTTTTTCATTAGAGATGGAAACCCAGACAAACAAATAAAAAGATGAATTACTGAGGAAGAAATGTAGAGTCTTTACAAAGAGGATTATCAGCCTCAGAGTCACCAAGTAAGGCAAGACTCAATTATGGCTTTTTCAAAGGACAGCCACTGCTGAATTTCAGGATAATAAAGGAAGAAGGATCATGGATTTAAAGAATTGCCACTGGAGGAGAAACTGGAAAATGTAAGAAACAACCTCTCAGTGGAAAGTATAGAAGCACTGAAAACAAATGACAGTATCTAGCTCTCTAGAAAAAAAAAAAAAAAAGAAAAGTCTCTTTTATTTTAGGCAAAATCTCATCTGTCAAGAAAAGCAGTATTGCCTTTCAGCTCAACCTAAGGAACGTGGACTTAGAGGTTTGGAGCTGCAAGAGTGAATTCATGTATGTTAAATACAGCTATTGGAACATCTGGGAAAGGGCTCTGCCTGGATGTCTATTCAGCCAGTCCTACCATTACTGTCATTTTTTTTAATTTGCTCTTGCATGGCAGATCTGATTATAAAAATAATCTGAAAACCAGACTAAAAGGAAAACTAGATGTGCATGGCTATATAGTGCATTGAATGGAACAAGTGACAGCACCGAAGCAAGGCTGGTCACATTTGTGGTGACATTCATGCTTGAGTGGTTGTTGACTCTGACGGGGATGGGTGGTGACAGAAAAAAAATGAAAGAGTGAGACAGGGAGCACTAATCAATCAGCAACAACTTTGACTAGAATAAAAAAACCAACTCATGCTGCAGACCTTCTTCTTGGTGACAAATGATGTTGTATTGAGGTAGGCTCAACATGTGGCATATTCCAAAACACAGGGCCTAATACAGAGAACAATGTTTTCACATTTTCCACTTTACTCGTTGAGCCACAATGCTGTTTAGGCTTATTACAACTAGTTTCTACCCATAAAATGAACTCTTGGCCCTACAACCAACTTAAACTATTTTAGGAATTCGTACTCTCTTCTCCTCCTGCTGTAATTCTTCACTCAGCATTAACATGCTGAAAAAAAAGGCTCTTTTCAGCTATTGTAATTGTTTGACAATGATTTTGCACTCCCTGAACAAATCTCACTAGGAAAACAAAATTATAGATGAAAACCTATATCTCCTTCAGTCACATCATTTTTCATTAAATTTGTATTTTATACTGCCAGTCCTAGGCTGGGATTTGGAACGACAAAGTGAGCTGCCTCTGCCAACTTTCTTATCCTGATTAATGAGGGCTTCTGCACCATTAATGAAGACTTAGTTAATTTTGAAAAGGATACTTGATTTAAAAAACATCCAGATCTCTTTCTCCCACAGCAATGAAGCTTTGCTCAAAATAAAGATGTAACAAACACTCATTTGACTCCAAGGCAAATCAAAACGTACATACCAAGTCATTTAGGAATTGCTCAGTGTTACCTTGACACTATTCAAAAACCAGCACCATTAGGCACATGAGAAAAAAAAAGGAAAATATGCAAAGGCGGAGAAACAAAAATAAATAAAGAAGTAGTTTCCCATTGTTAATGGCCAAAAAGATCCTATTACTACTTGCTGTTTGCAGCATTGTCAACCCTAATTGCAAGTGCAAGCTCCTGCACTACAATTCTCAGTCTGGATTGGTAAAACTTCAATAGTCTCATAGTTATTCAAGACTTGGCTAGACAAAGGCACAGTTGATCAGTTGATCAGGTACAATCCTGCTACCTTACCGCACACAAGTCTGGCTTCTAAAATAGCAGGAAGCTCAAGGATCAGCACCCCCTAGTAGTTTGATTTCTCTTTCCTGAGAGGAAAAGCAGAAAGCATCAAGAAGATAGCAGAGACTGTTGAAGCAACAGTTTCCATCATCTGCATGCTCTATTCTGGCCCAGCACTCTTTCAGCTTTCTCCAATTTGGAGGCTTCTCAGCACAGCTCCCTCTCCCACCCCCATCCCTGGCCTGGGCAGCTTCTCCCACCCGCACCCTGGCTCTGCTTTTATGGGTGTCCCCATGTGTTCCTAACACATTTCTTGTCTCCAAATGAAGATTCCTGTCCCCCTTCAATTTTGAAAATCATTGTCTTTCATATTTTACTGCTTCTTCAAAACGCTTACGACTTTCTCAAAGTCCCTTTGAAATTTTCACTTTAATTTATAATCATTTCAAGGAACTTTCCAAACAGTACTACCCAATCCAACACTACACTCTATTCCTATTGTAAAAAATGATTTATTTTGACATCTGCATGGCGAATGACTGTGATACATTTTCAAATCCCTTCAGTAAGCTGTAAATCATTTACGAATCTACTCTACTTCCATCAGAGGAGAAGGCTGAAATGCAGAAAAATGTCTTAATGTTCCCAGCCAGCAACCTCTCCTTTCACTGCCACCTGTGCAGCTGGATGACCCCTTACAACTTTCTCCCCATAAACTGGATGCCCTTGCTATGCTTCTCCATGCTAAATTGTATTCCTGTCGATTATCACAGGAGATAAATAGAAAACAAAGTGGAAATGTTATTTATAGTCAATGCGGACTATTCTATCAAAGTAAACAGTTGTTGCCATCTTTCTGAGATACAGAGGAACTGTAGCTTTGCCTCAAAGCTGTCATCTCTCATGTTTCTTTGGTTCTTTGAATCCCATTGCTCCTTGTTCTCTCATGCTGTATATGCATATTTAGTGGAATTCATTTTGAGAACTAAATTAGAGTCTGTACCTGCTGTAGGGCCACAAAGAAAAATCTACTGCTTTGCATGTATTTCAATCCCATGAGAACATGACTGTAGTGGATACAACTCAGTCCCTTTAACTTTGGGTTCCTCCTGAGCTGCTGCTTATAGCCAGCCTGCTGGCACTGCTGTTCTCATTCACCAGGGTGCCTGGGCCCCTATGCCTGGCTTGGCAGAGAGCTGTGTCTGAAGGAGCTTGCTCCAAAGGGGACTCAGAGGTTCCCAAGCTCAAGCTGGGAAAAGCGGTAACTCTGGATGGCACTCAGATCCTGGTTCTTTCTCATACTTCCTGGCACTGAACCACATATTTAGTATAGGTTGCAAGCCCATGGTCCCCTGCTTTTTGCATTTTCAAAGGGACTTTCAAACGAAGAAAAAAAAAAAAGCATGTAACAAAACCAGGTTTGGCAGCTTTGTTTCCTGGCTGACAAAATATGAATACTTTTTGGTTGTTATAGCACCACTCCAATAATGGTAATAAATAGGAAAAGGAGCTCACAAAAAAAAAAAAAAAAGGGGGGGGGGGAAAGGAGCATTTTGATCATCTACTCAAGAAGGTTCTTTACAATACAAAACATGAAATCTAACTCACTAAGTTCTCCCTTTGTTATTGCTATACTTAAATGGAAAGTGCCACCATATTTTAAAAGCAATTTTTTTCTGGACAAGTGAAGCATCAGACACACGTATAAAATATTAATAAGACTGTCTCAAAGTCAACTCATCTATATCATTTTGAGATTCACCTTCTACTTAGTCAGCAGGGACTTCAGAGTACATCCTAAATATTATCACCTGCTGCCTAATTATAACTTGATAAGTTCAGTCCTGCATAATTTTAAAAGCTACTGATTACTGGGTTTATGGCCTCTATCATCCCTATATTACATTGCACAGCCATTTTAATTCCCTGTAAGGAAAAGAAAAACGTGAGACAAAACGGAAGCCTAGTCCAATGCATGGAAGAACAACTTTGTGTAAAACTACTAGGATTCAGTTATACTTCTTGTAAGCTGGAAAACAAAGCAGATTTCACAAGTGAATTATTTTAAACTATGCTATGCCCTTTCTTCCAACTAAACAGAATTAAAAAGCCACAAGATGGCAATGTTTCAGAACATTCCTGAGGTTGTATTTATCATTAAGTCATTATTACAATCAAAATCATAAAAGACCATCCATAAAGCTGCCATCTAATGCACAGACTTTGAGTAGTAAGAAGATGGCTAAAAATATACAGTAGTGGTAGATGTTCAATATACTATGTATGAACTGCAAGATGGATTCCGGTAGAGTAGATTTGTACCAGACCAATCTGACATCTTTCTATGGTTAACTGACTAGTTTTGTTTAAATAATGGAAAGTCAGGATATGTCATCAGCCTAGTGTATAATGAGACATTAGCAGGTTCCTCATGGAACATTATTAATTACAATGGAAAAGGTAAGACTTTGTGAAAGAATTAGGAAAGGGTGAAGTCTTGGCTAAAACAGAGAGCAATAGGCAGCACGGAGTGCAGAAGCATCAGGCTGGAGAGTGGGCATAAAAACCATAAAACAGCTCAAAGGTAAGATTTTCATGATGGCATACAAGAAGTGGAATGATAAAAATGAGAAAACTGAGCAATACGTTGTGCTTTTGAGGTACCATCCACAAAAACACAAGGTAAAATGAGCTGGAAAGGTCTACCTGTAAAAAACCCTCAGATAACCACTGAGTTGCTATATTTATGTGATGCCACCCTAAAAAGGCAAGTGTGATTCCACAATGTTCTGAAAAACTGCTCAACAAATCTTGTTCAAACAGAAACAAGAGTAGAGAGAGCCTATGAGGATAAACAAGGAAACCAGAAGTATAAAAACCATAGACTGTTTTCCTGGTTGCCCTCATATCTATTAAACCAGAATGCTCTAGAAATATATCAGTAAAAATTACTCTTCAGAAAGGCAAGCTAACAGTGTTGACACCAGATATAAACTTGCAGTGAAAAAATGGCTGCAACATCAGTCTAGCATTAATCTTTTTACTTTCAGCCCATATCCTTAGTATTCACTGTCTGAAACCTAACTGGCAAAATTCAGTGTATTCACAAACCCATCACAGACAACTTGACAGGAGTGAGGAGCTAAATTCACACGACCAAACAGTGCCTTTAGACTTAAGACACCTTTATTTGCCTCACCATAGTGCAGGCAGGTAGCCATACAGATATAATCAGACCATTCTCTAGATCAGATAACTTGAAACCTTCCTTAGGTTTGGCAGGGAAAAAGGAATAGCATTTCTGCAGTACTTTGCTATGGACAGGTATTTCTCAGCTTCACCAGTTATTATGATCCCTTCAAACTGGGTGTGAAATACTGCATTGTCTCTTCTTCACCAATGTGAAGGCAGAAACAGATAGAGTAAAACAAGAGAAGGCAGAGAAAAAAGCAAAGCAGTGGCAAAACCTCTTTGCCTTTCTGCGATGAACATGGGGAAGGAAAATTGAGGTCTGAAAACTCCCCTGGGTGCAATCATCAGTGACAGAATGATCGGCAATTATGGAATCATATCCTCAAAACACACATTTCAAATACACTTCAATGTGGTACTCTTTTGTTGAGGAACTAGATTTAGAAGGTAAGGCATATAGTCTCAACACGAGCTACTTCTTTTAGTCTTGGTCACTGTTCTGTTCAAAAGATGTATGGCTCAGCAAGGACATGATACCAACCATGGAAATAGAGATCAGTGGGTATATGAAGATAGTAATAGAATATACTTGAAAATATCTGCTAGGAAAATTAAAAAAAAAAAAAAAAATTAAAAAAAATAAAATCCAAATGGGAGTTTTAGAAGTTTCTCTTATTTATTGTTAGTTTAATATATGTCCTTGTTTCTATCTATCAAGCTCCAGTAGGATTTTAACAAGTGAGTCCTTGAGGGTTTATCAATGAAGATGAAACATTTTTGGCACAGAACATCCACTGAACATACCATTCTAAATCTTCCTATGTGAAAAGAAAACATGCCCATTGCAGAGTCAGAAAGGCCAGGTTTCATCTTGCAGTGAAATGATCCCCTCATAGTAATACTGACAGTGTTGAGTATATATGTTAAACAGACAGACTTAAAGCACAAGTTGTAAAAATTTAATTTCTTAGTAAAATCGCTTTTCTGATTCAAATAAAGAGGGGCCTTAATAATGATCAGAAATAATACTAATTGTCTGCCAGTGTCATGGTCAGAGGGAACACAGAAGTGATAATGAAATTCCTAGGCAGGCCTGCAGCTGAAACAGGTGAGCTCAGGTTGTCTAGAAGCTGAAATGCTGACCAGGGTGATGTGTTCCACTGCGAATACAACGGGGACAACAATCCTGCTACTGTATTGCTCTCTTTTTTTTTTCTTCTGAAGATGCTAGGAAGATTGCAGTGCAAGCGGCATCAGCTTCTCTAGTACTACTGTCCTGCAGGGTCAGTGGAATAGCAGAGCTTCACTGTCTTACCCCTTGCTGCACTAAGTTACCTCTACAGTTACAGGTTCACCTCTTTCCAGTCCCCAGTCATGCCTGGTTTGTCTGACCAACATAACAGTGAATACTTGTGCTGTATGTACACTCTATGTACACTTAGGAAGTGAAAGTCACAGAGCTCAACCTTCAGCAAAGTAGATGCATCCCCCTCTTCTGCCTTTGCTAATCCTCCAGCCCCCACCTAGCAGGATTTTTCTCAAAGAACATGCTACTTGTTACAGCTGGAGATGGTACTGGGACTGTGTCACTTTCTGCCTCTCCTCTGCCCGATGAGATAATGGTATCCTCTGTCACCACACATAGGTATGTGACTTCCTGGACATTAGTAAAGCCTTTGACACTGTCTCCCACAGCATTCTGCTGGAGAAGCTGGCAGATCATGTACTCTTTGCTGGGTTAAAAACTGCCTGGCCAACCCAGAGAGTTGTGGCAAACAGTTCAATCCAATTGGCAGTCAGTCACGAGCCGTGTCCCTCAGGCCTCAGTCTTGGGGCCAGTCTTGTTCAACATCTTTATCAATGATCTAGATGAGGGGGATTGAGTGCTTCCCCAGCAAGTTTGAGGACAACACCAAACTGGGTGTGAGTGTCAATCTGCTTGACGGTAGGAAGTCTCTGCAGAAGTGGGCTGAGGCCAGTTGTATGAGGTGTAACAAGGCCAAGTGCCGGGTCCTGCATTTTGGTCACAACACTACAGGCTTGGGGAAGAGTGACTGGAAAGCTGCTTGGAAGAAAAGGACCTGGGGGTGCTGGTCAATACCTGTCTGAATATGAACCAGCAGTGTGCCCAAGTGACCAAGAAGGCCAACAGCATTCTCGGCTGTATCAGAAACAGTGTGGCCAGCAGGAGAAGGGAAGTGATTGTGGCCCTGTACTCGGCACTGGTGAGGCCAGACCTCGAGTACTGGGTTCAGTTCTGGGCCCCTCACCACAAGAAAGACACTGAGTTGCTGGAACAAGTTCAGAGAAGGGCAGTGAGGTTAGTGCTGGGTCTGGAAAACAAGTCCTATGAGGAGACAGGCTGAGGGAATTGTATCATTTCGTTTGAAGAGGAGGCTGAGGGGAGACCTTATTGCTCTTTACAACTACTTGGGATGGGTGCCAGCCTCTTCTCTCAAGTAAATAATGACAAGACTAGAGAAAATGTCCTGAAGTTGCACTAGGGGAGGTTGAGATTAGATATTAGGAAGAATTTCTTTACTGATAGAGTAGTCAAGCACTGGGATGGGCTGCCCAGGGAGGTGGTAAGGTCACTGTCCCTGGAGGTATTCAAAAAACATGTAGATGAGGCATTTCAGGCCATGGTCGAGTAGAATGGTGAGGTGTTTGGGGTTTTGTTTTGTTTTGGATTGGTTGTTTTGGTTGTTTTGGTTTTTTTTGGTTGTGCATGGTGATCTTAGACATCTTTTCCAGCCACGACAATTCTGTGATTCTATCTTTGTCTACTCCACTCAATGTAAGCCAGTATCCATTACAACAAAACAAACTGCAAAAAGCAGCAGTCCAAGACATCCCACTATTATAGTGACTACATATACTAAAAAACAAAGTTCCTATGCCCTATTTTCTTCTGTAGAAACTGTTCAGTTCCATATTTCACTCCTTGTGTCAAAAAAAAAATTAAATGGCTGATAACCAATTTAATTGACACACTTACTAAAACCAAGAAGCTTTCAAGGGGTGAAGTAAAGTTAAACCAAATTGTTATAATACTGATCTCTTCACTGCTGTTTTAAGTGTGGCTTTTTTAGGCTTTTACAGATTTTTTTATAGTACTCTATGTTACATTTTGCAAATTAATAGCATGTGGGTAGAGTAATAGAATTATAGTGCAATTAAAATACATGGACTGTGTATGATTTACAACTGTGTTTTTTTTTCTCGTGTGTTACTGTCTACACTTTGACATTTCAAGTCCTGTTGCAAGGTACCTCTCTCATCATCTATCTGCATAGCCCTAAGCTTAGGTGTTCCCTGTAACCACTCCCAGGTAAAATCTTCATCTCACCTTCAGCAAGGTGTTCAGGATAGAAGGGATGAACTACCCTTCTGTGTGTCTATTACTACTAAGGATCACTGCCTGCAGGTTAAAAGGTTAGATTACAAGCCTCACTTTTACTTGGCTGAAGTCAGGTATGAAGAATCCCAATGGTATTCCAAAAAATACAGCTTCTGGCACTGAGTGCTTTCAGGTGAGCTGTTTATTCTGCATGAAAAGAGGTGCCATAGAGCTGTAAAATTACAAGACATTTATTTGTTTTCTATACCCTGCTTTGCAAGGGGTAACAAGCAGATCCTAATGGCTTCAGGTTGAAGCTGAAGCCTTCTATCTGAAGATGTATATTTAACCTAAGTAGCCCACAGATGTATTATTTGCTCTATAAAGGAAAAACACATACATGACTATTGCAATACTGGGAACTAACAGATGCTAGTCAGTGGAAAATTTCAAGGAAATTATAGCTGTGTGGGAGAAGGAAATGTATCTCTGCAACTCCTTTTACCTGAGAAAGGTGGAAGATGGATCAGGGATGCCACGTAACATGATAAAGGTGGCCAACAGTTCATCTCAGCTCTGTGTAAGGATCTAAGCAACCAAAGCAGAGAACAGAACGAGTTCTCACCTCTCCTGCTACTGCTATTTGGCTAAGAGGCATTGGAGGGCAGACGGCACAAGTGGGTGTGAAGCCCAGCAGTTCAATCTGAGAGCCTGAAATTATAACACTCCTTATTTTCTCTTTGCTCTGATCCTAGAAAAGAACAAATAGATTTTTGAAGGCGGACTTTCCAGTGTAAGGTTGTGGTTGGATAACAGAATAAATTCAATTTTAAGCCTCCCTGAAATATAAAACACATCACTAACGCGGTGCAGGCTCACTCTTGTCAGCTAAAATTAGTTAGTCCAATTACATTTTGAAAAGATTGTGCTGGGCAGCTTTTGCAGGGGACCAGGTATCATCCCTCACCACGCCATTTGTGTAAAATCAGGATCACCTCCCCGCTGCACACTGGCTAATTTGACAAGACCATGTTTTTGTGCCCATACACGTTCCAAATGAAATTTTTGCTGCAGGGCGATTTACTGATGCACTGAGCCAGTATGAGTGATTATGGAAACAGGGCCTGTGTTTTAATGAAAAATTTCATCTTTTCTCCTGCACTGCAATAAACAAAAGATGAAGATTCTGAGAATAAAAAGTATGGGAAACATGAGGAGAACCTGATTATATGCATGCTGTCAGGCACCCTAGAAATTACCTCTGCCTGAAGCTGTGCAAATAACTCTTCTGTTTGGTTGATGAATTGGGACAAAAAAAACCAACCCAGCAACCTGTTATCCATTATCAGAATGAAAGTTCAACACAGTTTGCTTTATTCAAACATAACATTGTATTTTTTTTTTTTCCTTTTTTCCTAAATTCTGGGAATTAAATAAGAACAGACAAAATGACTGGAGGGTTGCTGTGGGTGTCATCCTCTTACCCACAGGTACAGGAGGTAGTACACATATCCAAAAAGTGTAATACCTAGATTAAATTGTTTTGAAGTGGGATCTGAACCCAGCGAGGAATCTGAAGAGAAAACATCCTTATCAGCAGTTCAAAGTATCTTTTGCTGACACTGTTTCATTTTCGATTAATAGTTATTAACCAAATCTCTGACCCAGTGATGTCCCCGTTACTATATGCAATGTTAAGAATATTGGCCTAAAATGCAGCAGACACTTGGAATGCATAAACATATCCATGCAGACATTTGTATGCACAGTTCAGCACTGCATAAAGAGAACTTATCTCGCTTCAAATGATCTGGTGAACACATATGGAAGCACTGCAGGGCAACATCGAGGTGCTAGTCTGTCGCCCAGAACCAGCATTACTGCTGTAGCATGGTGTTGTACTAGGAAATGGAATAACCCTACCTCTCAGCAAAACTAATTAGACTACCTGGAGTGCTATGCTTCTGCCCCTGATACTAGCCACAGTGCTGTTTGTTTCAGCTCAGTGCTTCCTAACTCTGCAGTTTTAGTGCTTCCTTCAGCTTCTTAGGTTAAATCCTGCAATAAACTGAAATCTCCTGCATTGTAGGGGAGTACACACCTTAATGAAAGATGGGTGCCACCATTACATTTCTCCAGTCACAGTGATTTGACTGACTAAATGTGAACTCACAAATGGTTTTTCAGATAGCCAATCCCCCACTCTGAAGAATTTACTATTCTCCCACCGCTATGTTCTAATTGTGAGCAAGTACAACAGTAAGATTTAGGAAGGGAAGGAAGGAGCTAAACAAGTTGCGTGAAAGATGGTCTTTATTTTGCAAACATATTTGCACGTCCTTATGCAATTAGAAACCAGTGAAGATATATAAGCTGGCTTTGTGTGCTTTGGAGGTTTGCATGAAGTAAAATATTTTTCCAGCCATCCTCATATGAAAACAACAGGCACTTCTCATATCAGCCACGCTGCAGTGGCTGCATTTCATGGAAATTATATCACTCATGGAAATTATATGCCTTATCTCCAAATCCAATATATGAATATGCCCTAAAATTTTCTTATGGATGCAGGGGGAGTGATAAGCTTCAATACAAATTTGGCAAGACTGGGGTAGGATATAGCTTCCATGTATCAGCAGACTAAACAGGCTACAATTCTTCAGCTTGGAAAGAAAGATGAGCAGGGTTATGAGAGAAGTCTACAGTGTTGTGGGTGGCATGGAAAAGGTTACTGTAGAATGATTACTCATTATTTATCATAAAACAAGAGCTGGAGAGCACCCAATCAAGTCATCAGACAACAAGCCTATAACTAATGAAAGGAAGTTCTGTTTCACAGAGCATATAATTAGAGTGAAATTCACCATCACAAAACTGTAGGGAGGACAAAACTATACACATGCTGAAGTAGAGACTAGAAAAATGAAAAATAAGAATCTACAGGCCTTTAAAGACAGTAGCCCAGCTGCACTTTGGATTAAGATGACCTCAGAATTACAATGCTACCACTTCCTTGGAATACAACACCACTTTAGAAGCTAACATGCTGGGAATTAATACATGGTAAGCCACAACTTCCTTACTGGTTTCCCCCCTGCATCAGATGGCAAGCAGCCTCAATCAGCAGCAGATGACACCTTTCTCTATGCTGAATGCATTCCCCCATTCCCCATCCCTGCTTGCTCCTTTCGTGCTCACTTGGGATGGGGTGAAGTACTGCCTGGAGGCTGCTCTCAGGATTGGTAGGTATGTCTAATGCTGGGAGTCCTCCAAAGAGCAGGGTGACCATGCCTTGCTTGCTGTATGGGCAAAAGCTGATCTGGAATTAATGGACACAGAGAGATGGTACAGTGGGAGTACAGGGGAAGTGCTCAGAATCTCTGACTGAGCAGGAAGAGAACAAGTGCAGTTCCAGGAAACAGGACCCACCTCACAATATTTATTCTTAACTGCTTGCTCTGCAGAGGGTGATCATGCTGCTGAGATTTACAGACAACAAGAGAAGGAGCTTATCCCAAGTGAAAAATTATTTGCTCATGGTCTAAAACTTATTTGGTTCTTAACCTTCACTTCTGGTATTACTCTAGAATTGTAGTCAGCAATGTAACAAATGATTGATGCCAGCACTGGGGCCATTTCTCTGTTGTGACCACAGAGAACAGGTAACAGGGTGAACATGAAAATCAATTTTAAAATAAACAAAGCCCATCTACTTCCCTTCTCCCCGGCAACACTTTCAAAGCCTACTTGGAAACTCTTGCAGGATTCAGGATGAGATCTGTGCTCTTGATCACAAAAATATATTTTTCAAAATTATCACATGGGACTATCCCTACAAATGCATCCCATGTGAGAAGAATCAATGGAAGTAGGACACAGAAGAAGAAATCTCACTTACAGTTTCAGCTGTGGTATCCGTCTCACACAGTCAACACTTTAACTCCAGAAGGCTGTGTGTGTGTTCAAAAGCAAAGAGCATGTTCTTCTTTTCCCATTAGAGACTTACACAGAAGTGCCAGGGAAAGGTTTTAGCATTTTGGATTACAATTCTCAGTGTAAAAGGGCTACGGTATTTAGGTCAGCCCATTTCAATGAGACAAGAAAGTCTAATGAAAAAAATTCAGTCCTTTTTAACACGTAATATTAGAAACAGAAATGCAGGAATGATGACAAAAACTGAACTAGGTCAGCAACATCTCTTTTCCTCTCAAACACTCTTGAGTGTTGCCAGCTGGAGACTCGGGCTGTGTTATGCTACAGCAACTGAAGACTAAGTCTGTAGGCTGCAATCATGTCTTAATTCTCACCCTGGTTTTAGAGGTATTCTAACGTAGTATGAGAAAAGCCACAGAAAGTATTTTGGTGGTACTTGTGACAGCTAAATTAGCCTATTTCACCACCACGTTGCGTTTTACACTGTGTTGCATGAAGATGCTTTCACAAGTGTTGGAGAAACGTATTGATCTGTATTGCACTGGAAAAATATCTGCAGGATTCTCTAGGTATACTATCAACAATAACGGTACTCATGTAGAATGGTTTTGCTTTCTTATTTTTCTGTAATCATGGAAAAAAAAATATAAAATAAGACAGATTGCTAATGTGCTGACTAGAGAAACACAAAAATCAATACTGTTTTCATGCCGGATCCCAGAAGCGGGTTTTCAAAGACACAAATGGCAGGGTTGCCTAAATTCCACAGAAATTCCCTTATGGCTGATTTATGCCTTTGAAAATCTGCAGCTTTGGATTACAAAGGACCAGAATCAAACGTAAAGGCTTTGATCCTAATACCATTTTTACACAGCGGCAAAGAGATGCAGTTGTTTAAAGAAGATGTCTGCTTATTATGGTGTATGTTCAGGTCATAAAAAAATGAATTCACTCAATTCATAACAGAAAGTACTTAACAGCCTGTGTTATTTCATGCATAGGAACAGACTTGCTAGAGAAATTGCAAGTGAAGGGAAGTAAAAGTGTGTGAGGTACACAAGCTTTGAGGACCTCAACAGTTTGTACAGCACTTGAGTCCTTTGTTGGCATAAGTTACTATGATTCCACAGAGGTCAATGAAGTTATACCTATGTAGTCCAGCATGACCCTAGACAGGAAGAAAAATCTAGTTCAATCCTTACAAATGAATAGATCTTAGCATGTTTAAGATTCAGACCTGTGAGTAACAACAGCAAGCTCCAAAATATAGCAGCTTTTCTCACTGTTTCCAAATCTGCTTGACAGATTGATTGATAAAACTCTATTAAATAAATTATCAAACTACTACGGTGGCTTCTGAGAAAAGAAATAGATTGTTATCACAGTTACTCATGCATTTCAGTGCAGTCCCTTGTCCCCAGAATGTTGACTTTTGTTTATAGGTGCCATGAATGTAAACAGATGATAGCACAGACAGCCAGTAGAGAAGTGTTTACAGCATATCTAACACCCACCTATTAACTCCATGCAGAAAAAAACCCCAGATCTCAGAATGCAACAGCATGTTAGCTTTGCCTCAGCCCTAGAATACACCAGAGGGGTCCGGTGCTAGAGCTGACAGTATCTTTGGGGTCAGCCTGCACCTTCCACATGTGCTGCAGATGAAGAATGAAGAGGGTGGATGTACTGGGGAGGAAGAACTGAAGCAGGTGGGAGGCAGCAGCACCACTCCTTCACAATAGAAATGCATATATGCCCTATCATGGTCTCAGCAGCAATAACCTGACCTATGGTTTGCATAACTGTAGTCATCTCAGAAGAAACAAAGGAAAACAAATAAGACTTAGAAACTGACCTGTTTTTCATTTTCATCCTCCAGCCTCAGCCTGTCCTCAATGCAGTTCCTGGCCTGAAGGAATGCCTTCCTCTGAGCCCTTTCTGTCAAAATCCTCACAAAGACCCCATACAAATTTACACTGACAAAAAGGATTGCATTGGCCACAAGCTGTAAGAAAGAAAGAAAAATAAATGAATATTTTAAAATACAGATTTTTACTTTACATTTCTCCTCAGGAAAATTAAACAAAAAAGAAAAAAAGGAAGGAAGAAAAAGCACTGTCTGTAAAAATTCTGCCTTGCTAGCCATGGCACTGATACCCCTTCCCACAACCCAACTGCAGTGAAACAATTACAGCAGCTACCACAAGTCCAGGCAAGTAATATTACACAATACAGAACTTTGCATCTGCTGAACTTAATTTCTCTTGCTATGATCTGTAGCTTATCACTTTCATCCAGCATCAGTTCTTTCATCAGCCCATTGGCAGGTTTGTCCATCTAATAAGGAGTGCAGTACCTTTAGTGTTTGTTCAATTGTGAGATGTCCCAAAACCCAAAATTCTTGTTTGTTTGTTTGTTTTTATATAGTTGAGAAGCAAAGTACTTACAAAATCCATGACTAATTCAAAATGCATGCCCGGGTACCCCAAGCTTTCACACTGTGCAGTTTGCACTTGGAAAATCTGCCTCTCTTCCCATAGCTATACTGTTAGAAACCATCCTACATTTTTGGAGAAATCATCCAAACTATTGTTCGTGTCCTGCAGCAGACCTCTCAGAAGGTGTTGAGTGCTTTCAAATGTTGGCCCTTGGCACAAACCAAGCCCTACCACAATGCGATAAGTAGGGAAAACGAATTACTTTGGAATGACTTCTATGAACAGTGGTTTGATGAAGGACACGGGAATGACCCAATTGTCCTTCTGGGTTTTTTTTAATGTTTTTACAATACATGATAAAGTCAGCAAGCTAATCTAAATAACTCAACAGTGGTTTGCACACAACCTCCCTATCTAAGACAACCTTGTCCAAGTTTCTCACTACATCTCTGACGTTTGAAACATCCCTTCAGATGGTAAATTCTGCAATGCAACGTCGTGTTCGCTTAGAAAAGAGGCAATAAGCCCTGTTTACACAGTGTATTTTCAGTCTCATTCTCCACATTAACTCTAGTTACTATCACAGTATCGTGGTAAGGATTCACAGGACTCCAAAATTCTAAAATTTCAGAAATCAGCTGGCCCATAAATTGGCCAGGTTTGGGTATAAGAAGAGCAAAGAAAGTGATTACAGCAAGAAACATAATTCATGTTAAATTCCTACGCACCTCCAATAGTTCATAAAGACCACATGGCTGACATTTATTTCTTAATTCAAGGTATACATTTCAAGCTAGTATATCTCTACTGTGTATGATTTGCTAGCATAAATTGAAGAGACCACTGCCCTTGCTTGCACTGCATATCGAGTCCAGTTGTGGCAACAAGAAGATCGAATTTTAAGAAAAATAAAACAGCTGACATTGTTGTAGAGAATGCTTACTGATCAACAGGACTAGGGTTGCAGGCCTGATTTCAGCTAATCTGGCAAGCAAAGATCCAGAATGACATCCAGAAAGTCCCTGATGATTTTGCAGAGCCTCTGGGAAACGTTTCACTATACAAAAATAAGGCGGCAATTTCTGATGTAACTAATGACAGTACACATCTCCACCTCCTGTGGTCTCAGTATAGTGGGAAGAATTGAAATTTGCTTCATTCTGGGTGGGTTTTCAAGACCTTCATGGATTCACAAGTCCTCCAACTTTTGCCTTTAAGCCTGGTTATTAGTTATCAGGACGTCAACAACAACTCCTCTGCAAACATTCTTACCAGTGCCAAATCAAAACTTATCCTGTGACAGTAAACGGAGCTGTACCTGACGTTAGTGTTTTCTTTCTCCTCAAATATCCAAAAAGAAACAGTTATCTCACAAGAGCTAACACCAGTAAAGAAGAATGGTGTTATAACTACCTCCTGAGAACTGCAAAATGCAGGTTCAGGTGTCATCAGTCAGATGTATTTCAAACTAAGAATCTTGTATACCAGTTATTCACATACCACTTCTCAGAGATCTTAATATAGATGGTAAAATTTTGAAGATGAAGAGAGCAGTACACGAACATACTATTTCCTGATACAGGCTGAGCAGAAAGAGTCTTCAGTTCCTATTCTGCTTTATTTTGCTTCATCACAGAGAGCTGATTGAGGTATACGAATTTTCATCATGAGTTAAAGCCCACTAAAATGAAACTACCGTGGAATTCCTCTAGAATCCTATTTCTAGAAACAAGAATGCAGCCACACTCACCTCATCCCCGCATTTTATCATGCTGAAGTCTAATGACAACAGTATATATTAAAGCTAATTCTTAGAAGTCTAATGGAATAAAAATAGAAAGGATTTGTAAAGGCTTTATTCAAAGGCAGTAGAGAGAGCCCCACAGAATAAACGGTCAAGACAGCGACAGACAGTGCATCTGCTTGACCCTGTCCATGTCCAAAACAGCTGTTAATAACATAGGGTAAAAAGCTAAATACTATCTTTAGGCATTGGTATCAGAGTGGCCCAAGGCACACATAATTACTTCTAGAGAGAATTAAAAACATCCACTCAGTCACCGGTCTTCAACTGAAGCAGTAAAAGATCATCTATTGCAACAATCTGCTAGCTGTTCTGGGACTATCATTACAATTTCACTCAAGCAGTGGTGAGCACCTGGACTGGGGGCAACCAGTAGGTGGGTTTCTGCAATCATGGAGCCACTTTCCGACTCAGCATCAGTCATTTTCCAATAGTTTAAGATAAAACGGAGGCTTAGCTGTCAGCTCTGGCCTGCAGGGAAACAGGGAAAGTGATAAAGCAAGTAAAAGATTCATAGATTTCAAAATGTGAGAAAAGAAAGTAGGGCAGATTGTCTCCTGAGGTAAGAGTTCTTTGCCTCCACAACCTCTTTCTGCTTAATTACTACTTTTTCCCCAGTTGCAGACTACATACATTTCTCTCTCTAGGTTTCTCAAATACATGCCATTTCCTGGTCCCTTCCTTTTCAATATGTAATTATGTACCTCTGTATATACACATACCTACAAATACAACGTACACACATCATGTGCCATAAATCCAGGAAAGATTCTGCATATCTGCTGCACTTCAGTACCAACACCCTGAGCTTTTAAGCTTCACCAGTCCTTACTAGGGTACTCTTTCTATCACTGGATGAACTCTGGCACTGCTCCTTGTGCCAGCTTTAGAAGGTGTTACTGAAGGCAGACTTCCAACACAGACAGCTAGCTCTCGTGGGCTGCCTAGTCAGTGAATAGGGAGTGGCAGCTCCAACAGGTATTTCAAACAAATGTCAGCCTTTCCTAGTGTTTTTCTCCATCGGCTTTCTTGGGTCTAAACTTGGGTTTTCTGGTAGGGAACTCAAACTGTGCAATACAGCAATGCCCATCAAGGAGTGACCAAATAATTCTGGAGGTCAGAAACATGCAACGCGCACACGCATACACAGGGCTTGAGGAGTTCAATTAAAAAATCTCTTTTTTTCAACCCAGAATAATCTCCCACTTCTTGAGTATACCTGGAACTAGTTGAGAGCCTCTTCAAACTTTTCTCTCTATTCCAGATAGGACTTAATCTCCACTTCCTTTTCCTTCAAAGCAAGAATACTCATGTGTGCATGCATGCATGAACTTACTCTCAAACAAATGGTGAAAAATTCTTCTACATATTATTATTTGTCTTTTGAGAGGACTCTGCATGCTCAACAGACTAATTCTGCTATCAGATGACCAGTTGCATAGTTGATGTTTCAAACCTGAAGCTATTTCTCATTGTAGAGTTTCATTCTGTTCATTCTGTGGAGTTCATTCTGTTTGTCTCACAAAATTGCCTCATAGAAAAATGTGGCTATATCACAAAGGTGTAAATGACTTCTGGATCACTCAAAGACTTTTTTACAAAGTGTCATTCATGTGCGATGGACATTAAAATGCCCAAATGAAGTAGACTAAATAAGAAATATAAATTAACAGAGAAGAAACTTCAGCAGATTCTCAAAAAAACCTCAAGAAATGTGGCTCAAAAAACTCAAGAGATGTGGTACAGACAATTGGACTGTGAGGTGGATTGAAAACTGGCTCAACAACAGAGTTCAGAAGGTTGTGATCAGCAGCACACAGTCAAGCTGGAGGTCTGTGGCCAGTGGTGTTCCCTCGGGATCAGCGCTGGGTCCACTTTTGTTCAATACCCTCATCAACGACCTAGACCTAGACCTAGACGAGGGGATAGAGTGTACCCTCAGCAAGTTCACTGATGATATGAATCTGGGAGGCGTGGCTGATGTGGACAGGCTAGAGAGCTGGGCAAAGGTGAACCTCATGAGGCTCAATAGGGACAAGTGCAGAGTCCTACATCTGGGGAGGAATAACACCAGGCATCAGTAGAGGTTAGGGGTTGCCCTGCTGGAAAGCAGCACCATGGAGAAAGACCTTGGAGTCCTAGTGGATAGCAAGCTATCCATGGGATAGCAATGTGCCCTTGCAGACAGAAAGGCCAATGGCATCCTGGGCTGCATTAAGAAAACTGTGTCCTGCAGGTGTTAGCGAGGTCTCCTCGCCCTCTGCTCTGCCCTAGTGACCACACCTGGAATACTGTATCCAGTTTTGGGCTTCCCAATTTCAGAGAGACAAGGATCTACTGGAGAGAGCCCAAAGCAGAGCTACGAGGATGATTAAGGGACTTGAGCATCTCCACTATGAAGAAAGACTGAGGGAAGTGGGGCTGTTTAGTCTTGAGAAGACTGAGAGGGGACCTTATTAATGTCTAAATATTTGAGGGGTGGGTGGCAGATGGAAGGAGCCAATCTCTTTTCTGTGGTGCCCAGCAACAGGACAGGGACATTGGGTATAAACTTGAGCGTAGAAGGTTCCACCTCAATATGAAGAGTAGCTTCGTTACTGTGAGGGTGACGGAGCACTGGAACAGGCTGTCCAGAGAAGTTGTCAAGTCACCTTCTCTGGAGACTTTCAAAACCCGTCTGGATGTGTTCCTGAGCAACATGCCCTAGGTGATCCTGCTTTAACAGAGGGCATAGACTCTAGGATCTCTAGAGGTCCCTTCCAACCCCTTACATTCTATGATTCCCTCCGAACTTCATTGTGCTTTCTAAAACCTGGGCTTGTGGTGTGATTATTCACCAGGTATTTCAGTAGTTACCTCTCCCAGGATTATAATTTATTCAATTGTTTTCTCAGCAGCATGAGTTCACACAATATCCCACGAAGCAGAGAAGAGGGGAATATGTAGGGATATAGGGCCAACAGTTCCAGGTGAAGGTTGAAATTAGCAGAAAAGTCAAGAACAATATGGTTCTTCTGTGTCTTAACCCTCAGATACCTGGTTAAGACGAGTGGTACTGGACGACATGAATTCTACATCCTGTTTTCTCTATTAAGTGAATTTTACTGCAAGTAATTTCTGTATCACTATCATTGCTTCTGTTATGCAGACGATGTAACATTTACTCATTCTGTCAAAATTCTTTGAGACACAGCAATGAAATGCACTATTGTAATATATGAGTGTGTATTGAGGGGAATGCCTCTGAAGAAAGAGCCGTAAACAGTTTACCAAAATGTGTCAGTGCTTCCACCATTAAAACTCTTGAAGAGCAAGGCAAGACTATGCTGTTTATGGAAATTGTTGATATCATGAACAAGACCTTTTACAAGTTCAAACAAAACCAGTTTCTCTTTTTCCTGTTACGGAAAATGTTACAATTAGAGCAGTGCTTTGTTTACAGCACAAGACTGCATAAAAGAGAACGCACAATTGCCTCTTGATCCTGACTGACATGGTTTTGTTAAGTTTAGTAATTCACTTAATCAATTCACTTTGCAGCCTTTTGAGAACACTTAATTACTACATCTGCTCCTTCCGTTTGAAGTGGCATAATACAGGAGCACAGAACTTCTTCGTTACTGACTATGTTCCAGAAAGCACATCCTACCAGAGAAGGCAGCCAAACAAATTTTCTCAAGATTCACTAAACGTATTCCCATTTTGAATAAATGCTCTTTTCTTCTTTTAGTTAGTTTTTGTCCAAACTGGTTTATGCCACAAAGTAAGAAAATACTGTTCTGCCATGCTATTCTCCACAGTTTCTGTCTTCATTCACTCCTGAATCTACCAGCACACTCTAAGAGGGGATTAGTAACTAGTTATCCCAGTGATAACGTGTTGAATGAGAGCAGATGTCACTGTTGAGGAAAAGACAACAGCACTGGGGTGTCTATAACCATACAAATGAAGACAGACTTTTAGGGTATCTAGGATGCTATGTCCATTAATCACAGCCAGTTTTTTTGAAGTGTACACGCATAATGTGCAATTGTGGAAATCTGCTCTGTGTCTTTCCCTCTGCTGCATACCTTTTTTACCAGAGTACAAGACACAATTTATAAGCACTGTTTAAAATACACACCATAAACCTTTCCAAAATTATTTGTTGCATTTTTCTCTGAAGGACATTCCTTTTAACTTGGAAACATGCACTGGGAGAACAGTTACTGCACCTCCCTCTCACATTATACACCACTGGCTGTTTACTTGGTGTTGGAAGCACTTACCTCTGAGATCAAGTAGCAGAGAATTATGACAGAGTATCAGAACTAGAGCTGACTGAATCATAAATTTTTGAATACTAAAACTTATGTAGCAGGGCAGCTTAAAAACATTCTCATAAAGGTATCTGTGATTACACGAGATACCAACTATTTCTTTTGGTGAAGTCCCAGAGCGTCAATGGCTTGCCCACCAATACCCTCACTCATGTGTGTGACATGAATCTATGACATCAATTTCAGGCAACTTTTTTTGAGATCCTGATCTGTTGTGCCTTTTTTAGTGAATTTCTGAAAGTAAGTCACAATTCCATCATTTTTACCTTCCATTTCAGTGATTAACATTATTAACTATATGACATTTTAGGAATAAGAAATAAAGGACTAGGATGTAAAATACCCCAAGCACCATACAGGCTGAAATACCTTTGAGTATAATTCTGGAACACTTCAAGTCATTCCAAATAATCCAATGACTTCATAAAAGCTACGGGGTTTTTTGCAAAAAAACCAAACCAAAACAAAACACTCAAAAAACCCTACAAAACAAACAAAAACCAAAAACAAACCAAAAAAACACATACACACACACACAAAATTATAAACACCAAAAAAAATCCCAAACACCAAACCTAAAAGTATTCTATTTGACATGGTTGTCACAACTACAACAGTAGTGTTTGAAACTTGCCAAGCATACCAGTGGGCTGTTGCAATTCAGAAATTCAAAAAAGCAGTAAGAAAATGCCCTGACTGTCTCTGTCTGAAGCCTGTTTTTATACATACTGTGTGCACACTGATACACATTTGTGAGTTGGTTCTTGACAGCATGCTAACATATTATTTCTCTTGGTTTCATATTTGCACCTATTAAGCCCAGCTGAGGTTAGAATCAGCAATATTTCCATATATGAAACCAGGCCTTACAGACAGATAATCAGAGGTTACTTTTACTAAAGGCAACAAACTCCCTCCAAAGCCCACAGAAGCACTGGAGCAGTTGTAGACAGAAGAAAATATTGAAGAACGTTACATATGAAGCAAAAGTAATTTTCCAGTCATCCATACCAACCAGTCAAGCCTAGGTACACAAGAGAACTGGCTAATCTCCATGATTTCTCACTATACAAAAGGCTATGAATGCCTGTCAGGTAAGACATGAGAGATATGATATCTCAGCTGAGGCTTTCTCTTGCTGTTATATTATAGCACTGCACTCCAGAGTGTGTAACAGGTTCACAGGAGAACATATTCCTTAAACATATTATGGTCTCATTCACTACCATCTGTGGAAAGCTGACACAATGAGATATCAAGAAAAAAAAAATAAATTCTTGCTAACTGGCTTGCATGTTATATGCCACAAATTTCTTTGTGCTGAGAAGAGGCAAACGTTACTTGTATTTCTTTCCTGGTTTAGCTGTTGCATTCTTTTACGGTGTATTGTAAGTCATAGAACAAATAAGCCCTCAGTTCTTCTGTGCTTCTGGGGTGGATTGTTATGGTTTGGGGTTTTTTGGACGCTGCAATTGCTCCCAAGCGTTATGAATAGCTGCTATCTATCACAAAAGACTTGGAATATGTTACCAAAGCCATCTGAAATAACGTCTATAGAAATTGCAGCCAATATTTTCATTTATTTGTGCATGTTATTTACTTATCAGAATCCAAGTGGTCAGCCCCTGAAGCTGTTCTACAGCAACCAAAACTCTGCAGCTTTCTCCCCTTTTCCTACTAGTTATTATAACGCTGTGTGGTGCAATTAGAGCACAGTACAGTAATCTGTTGTCCAAAATTTATTTGCATTTGTTGCATGCAATATGTGTTCCTTCCCAGTACTTGTTCCCCCACAGGAATCCATCAGAACATTTTAATACATTTTTTTAAAAAAAAAAACTGCAGCAATTAAATACATAAAGACTTGTGGAGATAGACAATTCAAGCTAGTCTGAAACCTTTGGTGGGGTTATAGTCCCTAGCTGACTGGGTCTTCAGATCTTAACTACAATTTTGCTTCATTTGAGCCCTGTGCATGGCTGGGAAACAGCACGTAGCAGCCTCAGCCTGGTGCCTGGCTGCCGTAGACAGGAAGCATTTCTTACCTGCTGTACAGCTCTTAGACTGCAGAGACATAAAACGAGGTTTCAGTTCAGCAGTGTTTTCAGATTGCTCCTGTAACAACCAGTCTTGAGTGGGACAACCTCCTTCTCAGGCTTCCAGCCACGCTCCTTTTGCCTGTGTGTCACCAGCTGAGTGAACTCCCTGTTGGCTCATGCTCCTGTGGCACAGTTTGGTTACACTCCACAATGTGCCTCCTATGGGACCTAAATTATTGAAGACTGATAGCTATGCACTGATCTCTTGCATGTTCTGGCAGCTGGAACATGCTTCCAGCTTTTCACTCAGGACCCCTCACTCATCAGCTTTAGTTTAGTTGCCAAAGTGTTCTCTGTAAAAACTCAAAAGTACCCCACAAAGCTTTGCCAATAAACAGTACTGGGGCGGGAGGGCTCACTCTGCCAGTCAGAAAGCATGGATCTTCCAAGCCCAAGCTCTGCTCTCCAGGGGTTCAAGCTTGGTCTTGTCAAGCCTAGGAACTGTACTGCTGGGGACTTCCAAAGAGGGCTTGAATTCTGCTCCTGGAAGTTTGGCTAAGTGCCTTTTTTAAAATTTCATTTCAGAGGATGTTCTCAAGACCTGGGAAACAGCCACGGATACAACCAGGTTCCCAAGTCAGTGTATGTCCATTAGGTGTAATTACAGGCATATTGCAGACGAGAAAATAAACACAGATTTAGTTCAAGCAGCTGTCCAAATATTACACTATAATGAACTCATCATTAGGAAACCATGAGGAAATGCATTACTTAAGGTCCTATCTAGCAAATTCAAGTCATTTTTAGTGACCCAAGCAGTGCCACGTACACATTTTTCATCTCAAGCATGGGACCTCGTATTTATTTTATGTCACCAAAAAAAGTTTGCCCCAAAAATGCCAAGAAGTAAACATGAGTCTTCCAACAAGTCAGCAGCAAGTTAAATTGAATAACTGAACTGTGAGACCTTGGTTCTTGCTCATTGGCAAAACACCTGGTCCTTTTCCAGATGAATAAAGGTAGTCAAAGATAAAAGAGAGGAAAAAGTGCATACGTTGTTTCTTTGGCTACCTGTGTGCTGCTAAGTGAAAACACCGCATTAGGACCAAACTGATCTCAATCAGTTTCCCTTTCCACCAGAACAATTACCTGCTAGACCTGACAAATGACATCTTGTATCTCTCTTCTATTTTTTTTCCTCTCCATACAGATATTTGAAGGAACTGGTGAACTATGTCACTTCTGGTCACATGTCCTGAAAAGATGAACGGGTTTGCCTCGAAGAAACTATATTCTATTACATGGAGCACATTTACTTTTCTCCTATTGTGCTTTACAACTTGCAAGAGCTGTCTCTGCAGATAATAAGATTTTCACTCTGCAGGATCAGTTAAGCTCTGGTATCTTCTGTCAGTGTTGGCACTTGAGAGCTTTACTGTTACAGTTGCAAAGGAGCAATTTAAGCAGAGGAGATGGAGAATGCTAGGCATTTTCTTGCTCAACTTTGAAAATTATTTTTGCAAAAAGAAACACCAGCTATACAGTATGTCACTAAGCAACTGATTAAACAAGAAATGGATGGAAGATTATCTAAAAAATTATTTCCGGTCACATTTGCAGTCAAAAGACTTACTGGTAAAACAAGACAATATACTTCTGTTTAATGATTCTGCTTAACAGTCAATATGATTTCAAGACAAGATAAAGAAATTCTAAAGATTTAGGATAAAAAGACCAAACTAATTTTCAGTTAGTGATCCTAAAAATCAAGTTTTTGTTAGAATCTCTGTGATGTCTGATTAAAAACAATGTGAGTGTGCTAAAAAATGGGGGCATGATTCTGTGGCTGGGAATTTGGGTAGTGTTCCAAAGTGATTCATACAAACCTCATTGATGCATCAGGACCTTAGAAAGAACAATATGGCAATTTCATGAACAACAGGATGCTTTTAAAGCTATATCATGAGAGCACATGACTAACAACTTTGTGCATTGTATGATATTCTCCTTGTGCGTAGGTTTTCTGCTTCTGTTTTAATTTAACATCATCCAAATGCAAAAAAAAAAAAAAGATTGTGGAAAAAAAGTCACAATATTGTGAATGCCAAGCATTTAAAAACAGAGTTGAAGTGCAGAAATAATTCAAATTACTCAATCACAAGCCTGGAGGGGTGTAAGTGATAACAGCACATAAATCAAGGTGGGTTTTGTTGTGTTGGTTGGTTGGTTTTGTTTGGGGTGGGTTTTGTTTGTTTGTGGGGTTTTGTTTTGGTTTTGATTTTGGTTTTTTTGAAGAGGAGGAATAAATGGGGGTAAAGGGAAAATAAAAACAGAAATAAGGACCATAACAATAAGCAGTGGAATTGAAACATGCCTATCTGAGCAGAAAAGAAGAGCAAAAGAATATTAAGGGCACTAGAATTGCAGCTATGATGACAAATTTAGGAAAATGTAACACAATCTTGAAGACTGTTAATTTCTTTTTAAATTTCTCTTTTTTTTTGTCAATAACCTATTTTGTTCTGTGTCATTAGAGAGAGGTTTTGGGTTTTTTTAATTTGAATTAAAGAGAAGATATGTAAGGATCATGGGCAGCTATTCTTTGAATTGTGAATGAGGTGCCTTCCTGGGATTTTTTTTTTTTTTTTTTTTTTTCTCCTACAGCTACCAAAATACACAACAAGTCATCCCAACTTCTATATAAACAATGAAAGTCTTCCTTCCTACAAATTGTCTCATGGGTTTCTTTTCTGTTTTGAATGCCTTGTCGGTTCTGGTTAGCTTAAGGCTGTCCATCAAATTAAGCATGTGCAATCTTAAGAGAAATGGTGCTATTTCCTTGTACATATATAAGAAACTGCAAACAGCAGAATTTTATGCCCTGGTAAAGACAAGAGAGGGATTTAACCGAGTTATTAAGAATTCTGAAAATTACAGTGGAAAACAAAATACACTGGTAATTTCTTAATCTGCTTAAAAACAAATGAAACGGGAGACAATATGTTAAGCCCCAAAGTAAGCTGTTCACTGTTGAAAAAATAAAGTCCATTACAGCTGCTGCAATATGTCATATGACATCATATTATATCTTTTTTAACTATACACAAACTCCCTCTTAAGGGTTTGCTGACTGCACTCTTATTTGGCACAAAGAAATGGAGAAATAACAAGTATGAAACAGGACACTTACTCTTCGGTGCTGCTGTATTTTTGCTTTCTTCTGGCATGAGCTCTGCATGTTGTCTGACCCCAAAGATGCAAGATAAATCAAGGACTGTATTTGACTATGTTTACAACACAAGAAAAATGCCCGACAGGTGTGGAGTTGCAGCTGGAAATAGGTCCTGCAGGATGCTTACACTACGTGCATTTTGGGAGAGGTTACTCTGGAACAGCTCTAGCTTGGTCCTGTGAACTGAACACCAGTTAGCCCACTTTCCACTGAAGTCCCTGGTCTTAAAGGAACAAGATGCATTACCAGAATACAGACAAGAGAGAAAGGCTTTTTCTCCTTCTTCCCTCCAATACAGCAAAAAATAGATTTACTTTTTTGAAATGATCCACTACCCTGGAAGTCTAAAGGACTTGTATCATAAAGACTGCATAGGTACAGCAAAAGATGGCACCTGCATCACAGAGATATGTGCTGAATCACACTGAGTGTAATATGTATAAAAGAGATTCATAATAAAAGCAAATATAGCACTGTTGATTATATTCTATGTTTATGAGCAAGCTATAATATACACAGAAGTCTGGAGATGCTTATTACTCCATGGTGAAAGCTTGTTACCTATGGAAAGATTAAATTATTAATCACCTATGCATTCAAGAGCTTGTCAATCATTTAAATAGTTATCTAACGTCTCCTGATAATAGTAGTCACCTGAAATAAGTAGTTCCTAAATCATTATAGGATGATGTCAGCAACAATCCTGGAAATTACAAGTCTGCAAGAGGGATTTAAAAATGAGACACATGGTATTGAGTTAAAGCTTCATAATAACTGTGCAGATATTTGGAATTGTTTTAGACCAGAAATGTAAGAAAGAAAATATAATTGCACAGTACACTACAACTTTTCTCCTTTTCTCTTTTTTTTCCCCTTTCTGTATGTATATATGTGAGATGGGCATTCTTGCAACAACAAACTAGTCATATTAATTTTTATGACTCTGCAAAGAATTGTACATATTAGATGATGCCAATGAAGAGTTTGCTTTATTGTTATCTTTATTACACTCTTTTTACGTATGTTTCTGATGTGAAGATAGCAATAATAAAATGTAAAAACCAAATATTTACATCAAAACTTTCAAAAATTTTCTTGGCCACATTCTGATGCACTGAGTATCTCTTGGGTGATTGCTCCAAATGCTCTGACAAAGTATCCATGTTAGCTGTTCACAACCCCTATTTTAAGAAATCCTAATTTACAGAGATTCATTAAGGAATAGTCCTCCTGCCTTTAGAACTAGATACCAGTGATCTGATCCTAATTCCCTCAATGAAGTCATCTGAAATGCTTCCTACAAGAACACAACATCAAACAATGCATCAGGGAGCACTTGAAAGTTGAGGTAGTAGCAGTAGTTCAGTGAAGACCCTTAAAAAACTGGAGGTGTTGAATTAGTAATTTTGGAACAGGATGAGCTTTTGCAAGGAGGGTGAATTTCATACCAATATAAAACGGATCAAAACAAATCTAAGAACTGGGGAGTTTTGACAAGGTGGAAGATCACACCGTTCAACATTACACTTCCTTTGCAGGTGAAGTAACAAAAGATTACTTAGACTAAGGACAGGAAGGCAGGAAGAAACAATGAACTGCTTGAACCCGCCTGTCCTGGTTTGAGTGAGAACAGAACTAATTCTGTTCAGTAATTTTACTTTTCAGCTCAGTTCTTCTAATTAACTG
>WTSP01001991.1:9527-27452 GCA_025331215.1 Actenoides lindsayi
TGTTTACAAATATCTGAAGGGTGGGTGTCAAGTAGAAGGGGCCAGTCTCTTTTCAGTGGTGCCCTGTGATAGGATGAAAGGTAATGGTAGCAAGGTGAAACACAGCAAGTTCCACCTCGACATGAGGAAAAACTCAGTGAGAGTGACAAAGCACTGGAACAGGCTGCCCAGAGAGGTTGTGTAGTCTCCTTCTCCAGAGACTTTCAAGACTTGCCTGGATCTGTTCCTGTGTGGCCTGCGTTAGGTGATCCTGTGTTGGTGGAGGGGGTTAGACTTCTAACCCCTACCATTCTATGATTCTATGAAAAGACCCTGTCCCACTCAAACAGAACTTATCTCTTCCTATAGTTCATTTATCTGCAAGGAGCCAGCAGAGGATGGCAGAGCCATTGTGGACTGTTGAGAGCTTCCTCCCTCCAGACAGGCCCTGCTCATTCTCTGTCCAGATCTTATCACCGCACAAGGTTTGAGACATTAATACTCGGGTTTTTACACTAGTTCACTAATGTTGTTTTAAAAATGTATGTAGATCACTGACTGCTCATCTATAGTTATTTTGCTCCCCTCTTAAATTTAATTGAAGAAACTTCACATATTTTAATATATATGAGAGATTTAGGGAGAAGATTTTTTAAATGACAGGTCTTTACCATGATGCTGATCTGCTAATGGATATTATTTCCCTTATGAAAATATAAAAATAAATATCACATATTCTAAGCTTCCATTTGACAAAGGCATGTTGAACAACAGCAACCACAGATAAAGTCAGCTTTACTTATTTATTTATAAAAGATGCTTGCATTTTGTTTCAATATAAAACATGTGCTATGTTTACTTCCATCTTAGGTAAAATAGTCAGAGATAAAATTTGTCCACATTTACATCCAGTTAAACAGAAAAACTTCTGTTAGAAATCATCTAACTGGAACAGAAATAAAGATTTAGAGGCTTATTGTGAATTCAATACTGTGGGTGGAGCTAATTGTTGACAGCAGTCAGAATCAAGGCTCATTATAACTCGGTTAAAAGTTTAAACTATTATATTTACAGCTTTTGCTAGCAGACTTAGAGGAGTATTATTGATATATGAAGTTTAAGCAGTTAGCAGCTCTCAGAAGTGTAACTCAGGCTGTATGCACATCATTACAAGGAGAGGATCTCAGTATCTTGAAGGATATTGATGAAGCTGACAGAGTCCTGGAACAGAATGACCAAAAAAGAAACTGTCATACTGGCAATATTCCTCACCCCATCCCTACCATGTTTCCTCATAGTATTGTAAATGAAAGATTATTATTCATATACTAAGAAACACCCATCTGAAGTGAGAGAAAAAGCAGCAGGAAAAGCAAGCTGCACATGTGGAGCACAAAGCTGCTATGGTCAGAGTCATCTTGAATCTTTCCATGCCATTTGCTTGGGCAATGCTGAGAGGCTCAGCTCTTGCCATACGGCATAGAAACTTGATGCTATCCTGCTGATAAGCTGGGAGATCTAGTTGTTGCAAGTAATGACACCTGCAATTAGAAGAAATATAAGGCAACATAGGCTTCCAGAAGAATTTATTGAAATATTATCTTAGGATATACAGAGGAGTTTATTTCCATTTGTGGAGAAACAAATAAGTACACTTAAATATGATGACTACCATCTTCAAAACCTTAGCTGAAGTTTCCTTGGGAATATATGAAATTGTATCACTGGCAAGATCTGTTTATTTTCATCTCCTGCCCTTTAGTGTATGTGTCAAAAATGGACTTGCGGAGGCTGAAGTCCTGTTGATTGTAATGTGAAATGTACATTTTGATTATCTAACAGAACTAAATATAGTTTCTGATGAGATATAATATGCTCTTGAATGTTTTTTCAAACAGATGTTAATTTCTCAGCAAGCTAAACACTGCTTGCTAAGCTGCTTTAAAGACCTGCTTCAGTCTTGCTGCTTTTTTAAAAGAGAAATGTTTGTTTTAGTGGGCCTGGGAATAGAATAAATCAGTATATCAAGGAGAAGGAAGCATATGAGTATCAGTAATGAAAATTAAATGGTTGTGTAATTTGCAGTATTTATCAAACTATAAATATATTCAGTTAGTTTGTGGATTTAACTGCTCATGTCTCTTATCATATATTCTATGTATGGAAAATTCATGTCAAAGAGATATTTTTCTTTTATTATCATATAAAACAAAATGAGAAAATAACATGAAGGTTATTAAACAAAAGCTCTAGGAAATGAAAGACATAACCACAGGAATTAAGTGTTCTGCTCTCTAACACTATGACATCAAAGCCCCTCTCACTGCCTCTCTGCACCAAGCTAAAGATTTTTGAACTAAAAAAAAAGCAAGAGAGAACAGGGGTCTATGATAGATCATCTAACAGTAGTGACTGAGTGAACTTGAAGGTGAAAGGAAATTATTATATCTTACTGTAGCACTAACAAATGGTAAAAGTGAAAAGATGCACTTTTTGTCTACTCATGGTATTCAATGACATAATGATGTATTCTGAAAGTTGCAGATGAAGTTGGATCAAACCTTTAAAGACTGCTAGCTAAGCCATAAACCGTGATTGCAATGCAGTGGTTAGGAACCAATTAAGTGTATTGCACTTGAGGCAAAGAATGAAAGAGTAAGTTACTATCAAATTTCAATGCATAAAACAACCACAGTTCAGTCCATTTGCTTTCCAATCTTAAACTGAAAAATACCAAAGACAATTAAAAGCATTCTAAATGCAACCAGGTGTAAATACACTTGAACACAATTACCAAAGGAAATTATTGTGTATCAGCGAAAGTATGAACAGTCACTTAATGTGAGCCATGCAATCAACCTTTAGGGCTACTTAATACAGTCAAATGCCTTTCTCAAAGTGAAAACTCCAGTGTTCAAGAGCTGATGCTAACATACACTACATAAATATTTGGGCACTGATTTTAATTACGAACAAACTTCCCTCTTATCTTTATGAGTCTCTGTTAGAAATGCCTTGTAAAGCACAAGTTGTACACACCCTGGCCTCTAGACCCTGCTTTAATACTTATGGCCCTACGGAGCAGCTGGTCTGCACAGCATCCTCATAATTAGGATGTTTGTGGATGCATGGACAGGCCAATAATCTTCAAATCTCCTGTGGACTTGTGCTCTGAGTTAACAGTTCTTAGCATTAAAGTTCTGCTAAAATAATTTCTTATTTTTTATAGCTTGATGTTTGTCCTTTCTTTAGTCAATGTTCACTAATTACCACTATGTGTTAATTTTATAACGTTAGAGAGTTGATTCTCTTTTTTTGGCTTTCTTGTCTTACTTCCTGATAAATACATTCAGTTTAAATAAGAACCATAGTTAACAATTTAATTAATTTGGATTCTTCCTCTTTTGTCTTCTCTTTTCCCTCTTTATTTCCTTAATTGTCCACTTTAAACTATCATCCCACTTTTTACTGCTGTCTCCAATCTGAGAATCAAGTGTATTACTTGCAGTCTTCTAGTTGAAAGAAGCAAAATTATAATCAAACTCAAGGGTATCAGTTGTTGTAGTATGTAACTTCTCTTTAAAAGCCATACAAGTGATCAATGGCATAAAATATTTCCATGTGGTGAAAAACATTTACATTTCTAATTACAGAACTGGGTTTCTGGTTGAAGATTTTCCAAGATACTTCTGTAATTAAGTACATTTTGTTTGTTTGATTGGTGTTTTGGTTTTTTTTGTTTGTTTGTTTTTTGAAGGAGCAATTAAGACTTTTTAGAAATGCATAATTTAAAAAAAAAATTCCACTATAGCAGTGGGCTCAAATGGCAGCATCTGCATCTGGAATAACAGTTACAGATAAAGTGTTTTAATGCTCTTTTTTGCTTCAAATTCCACATCATGGTTCTGCACATCATAAAATTAATTTTTTTCTGGCAAATCCAGAAGTAAACCTAGATTCAATTTTGCTGTTCCAAAACACTAGGATGTGTGGTTTGTGTTCATCCTTAAACCCATTTTTTTTCTCTAGCCTAATATTGCACAAATAGCATGTCTTCAAAACCTGTAGCCTTAAAAATAATTTCAACAATGTCTTTTGAGTGCATGTGGAATTATATCTCTGCATAAGCTTTCCCTAGTATACACTTAGTAGACTGTGCTATTGGTTCAAAACTTTATCTAAAACTTTTACTTGGTATCCTGGAGTTTGTCTAGTATAATTGCATGTTACTATACAACTATCTTAAATCCCTGGATATGTCAGCTTCCCTTTTTCCCTTCATTAGTGCTACTTCAGGACTCTTAGCAGCAGCATAAGAATGAAGGTCCTAGTAGAGAGACAGGTCTGATATGCATATACATGTCTTGGATTATTCTGTTTTTCCCTTTCCCTGACCTACATTGAACAAAATACCTATTTAGACCTTATGAAACAGTTCCCAATTGCTTATAAACTGTCCAATTCCATCTTGTCTTTTGAATTTTGTAGAGAGTTGACACTTCACGGACAGAAGCTAAAATCCTAACTTAATGCTTGAAAATTAGGTGTGAGCTATTAATCCCAAACACTCAAACACAGTAATTTTTGAGTATTTGCTTCTCAATTTAATTTCCCTTCATGCCAACAGGAAGTGTTTATCTACTCCCTTGCTAATAAAAACCCCAAGATTTTTATGTGAGAACATGACTTGAGGAGTTATTGCTCTACTAAACCAGGAAAAAAAAAAAAAAAAAAGCATTAACTATTATTAGATAAAAATCAACCAAGCAGAAAACAGTGAACTTTTCAAATATAGGAGATATTTTGTGAACCTGGATCTAAATAAGTACTAAGCATCTGCTAGTGACTTTTCAGATTTGAGGCATGTTGGATATATTTTAAAGAATATTCAAACACAGCTTGAAAGAACAGACAGTACAAAGGGAAGGCTTCACATAGAACTAGTTCTCCATTGTTTGGTTGCAACACATTTCTTCAAATGGGAATATAGGATTATCTTCCAGGATAGGAATTTTGGGTTGTGTTTATTATGTCTATATAATTATGTATGTGTGTACATGCATATGTGTATATGTATAGATATATTTATAAAACATAAAAAGCAGGAATAATAGAGTTTGTCTTCTACTGAAAGGCAACTCATCAAAATAAAGTTGCTCAACTGCAGTATTTTTCAAATGTTTGTCATTAGCAATTCTAATGAAACATTTCATCATTTCAAGAATTCATGTATTATCAACTATGAAGCATTTGGTAAATACTGGACACACTTGGTGATTCTAAATTCATTGCTGACTAATAAATTTCTTCAAACAAATAAATGATTGATGGATGTTTATGCTCTTTACCGTGTCAGAATCACTGTTTATTCCTTCATTCAGTAAAAAAAAATAATCTGTCAAATGAGACCTAATCCCAAGAAAACCAGACTTAAAGATCACCTAAGTAGATAAAAACATAGTGGGATGTGTAAGACTTTGCCCATTCCCTTCCCATATGCAGGCATGCTTCTACTGTGTCCCCTGGTTTGAGCCAATTTCTTTTTTCCCCTAAATCTTTTAAGTATCTATATTTTCCAGCTGTCATAGCAAATCAGGTAATAAATAGTCATTCTTGTGTATCACGAATAGGCTGAGAAACTGGAACATTTTAAAATTTTAACAGTTTACAACAATATAATCTGGTTTTGAGTCTATATCATTGTTTCACCTAACTATGTTGTGATTGTACTTTGGAGGTAAGTAGAAGTTCTACGCACTGCTTCTAATAACTGAAAATGGAAGGTGTGGAACTGAAATGCAATCAGGCAGGAAAGATTAATTACAAAAACTTGCTCACTCAAATAGTTCTCAAAAATTGAGATACGTTATTGCTTCCGTGATATAAATACTAAGTAACAGTGTCTGCAGCAATGCACTTTTATACCATTACATTTTGTGAAAGAAACACCAAATAGGAATGCTCTGTGGGCAATGCTGGCAAGCTTAACTGGGAAGTATGAAAATCCTGTCTCCTTTGATATGGAGTATTGCCTAACGAGCAGTAATACGTTTTTTTTCAACATCAGTTTTTTTTTTCTCCCATTTGTTAACACAGATTGAGACACTCGTTAATCATGATCAGCAAATCATTCATTTGCATCAGGTTTTATACGGAAGATCACCTCAATTTTATGTTTTTCCTATTCTTACTATCTTCTGATGATTGTATAAAACTGAACATCATGCTAGGTCAATTTTGACCCTTGGATTTGAAATACATAAATTATTTCAGCTAATATGCCATTCAGTCATGCAAAAAAAGTGAAGCAAAGATGTATTCGTTTAATATCAAAGAATGTCAATTACTTGATGAGACGTATGACAGAAATCATTCTTAGATTTTTCATACTGCCTGCATATACCACGGAGATTCATGCAGCTCTTTATCACTCCTTGTGTCCCTAAAATACATTTATACTTGAGAATGTATTTATGTATGTATGTGTGTGCATGCACTTTTATATGATATCCAGTTTTACTCACTGCTTTGTATTTCTAGATTAGATGAAAGAAGTATGCTTTCTTAGCCTCTGTGTGTCATGGAAACTAACACCAAGTGTTACTTTCTGTAGTGAGAAAAGTCACATGGAATTAATTGAATTGTGGAAGCATATCTCACATCAACTGTGGAAAAGTTTATTGCTGGTCCTTCAATGCAATGATCCCTTTGTGTTTTCATTATTTGCTGCTTCCCACTAGAGAAAATTATGACAGACATCCAAACTCATATTCAACCAAGAATCTTTTCAAGTTTATAATGATACAGAAATACTTCACTGATGTAAACAAGGGCTGAGTATAAACTGGGCAATGACAAGTCTAAGGCTAAAATAGCATATATTGTTGTTCTAACTGAGCACTATGTGCTCTAGTGGAGCATGCACAAATTAATTCACTAGCAGCAGTGTATGTCACCTTTATCAAGACACCCCTCCCCCAAACTCATCTACCATAGTGACACAGGAGAAAATTTCAGGAGGAAATGGTACAGGTGTTGCTTTGCAGGTAAAAAACAAACATAATGGAAAAGAAATTAAGAAATCTTCCCTGAAATATAAACAGTGAAAAGATATTGAAATATCTGTAGATTTTTGCCTAACATGCAAAACAATGCAAAATAAGCATGAGATAATAATAAATTTCTTGAATTTGAATTTTAACAAAAACGTGCTCCAAAGATATGCAGCTGCATACCTTTACAATTAACAGCTTTTGTGTTCTATATTTACAGGAAAAAAAAAAGGTAAATAAAAACAGAGCAAAATTCTAAACAGCAAAAGTAGATGCTTATGTAAGCACAGTGTTGTAAGAAGGATTCAGATAGAAAATAATAAATGTATACGTAGAGAAAAAGAGGGAGAAATCCTCTTCCTCTTTGTCTCTCTAGGCTTCAATACTTTTTTTTCCCCAGACTTCCCAAGCATGATTTTTATAAACTTTTCCTAATATAGATACTTTGGAATAATATAAACATTTACATTGACCAAATGTATAAGGATGTAAATATTTTAATATGATAAAAGGGCTGATAAAGTAGACAGTTTGAATTGTTTTGAGAATGCATGAAAAGACTAGACAGTTGCCTAGTACGTCCATACAATGTATTCTATGTTTCAAGAGTGAAAAAACTTCATGGATTAATTTGGAATTCACTGGTCATAATTTCTTTTTGATTTCCATGTTCCTGGAAGTATCTGGTATTATATCTTACAACATTTTTATTCCTCCTCCCCTCTCTCTACTTTCCTCTATCTCAAATGTTATGCAAAATCTATGTATTACATATAGAAAGATTTAAAACCTCTCTAATTCTTAGTTATCAAAAGACACGTTAAATGGAGAATTGTTAGCCAGAGGAGATTTGTTCTTAACCCAGTATGGTTTTACACATTCATTAGTAGACTGGGGGGGGAGGGGGAATGGAAAAAAATTGCTAGTAAAGATTTCATATGACTTAACAACTATTTCAATGGCATAAAGGAACAGAAATTCAGCAAAAATCAAAGCCTTAATATATGAAAAAGTAGTTTGTAATAATTACATTGTGAGAAGCTGTAGAGTTGGAAGTAATGATGCTGAAACTAATAATAATGAATAACCACTTGCGCTTACCTTCCAATGATGTGTTGTTTCTGAAATAAGTCTGTCTTAGCTATTTAAACAGTGGAACAATAGTTCCTATGTATACTGGTAAGAAAAGCTGGTTTCTCACACAAGCACTGTATTAAATTTTAAAAGCTGTATTTTAAATTTAGTAAGATGAAAAATAGCAAAGAAGCTGTAAAACTGATGAAATGAAATGATTAGCTGAATAAAAGAATGGATCTCAATCACGTTTTTTTAAGAGAGGGTTTAGTAGACTTTATCATAGTTTACAAGTATATAAATGTGAAGGTGATTTCTGATGACAGGGACCTATTTAATCTGTCAGAGAAGTGCAATTACATGATGAAACTTTTTAAGCACTGGAGGAATGTGTATCTCTATCAGCAAGGGCAATTAAGCTTTGAAATGGCTTAGCAGAAGAAAGGACTGTCATTTATCTAGAAATATTTTGACCACCAGTGAGTGGGTCTCTTTTTGAAGGGAAAATTCCATCACAACAAAAATGTATGGGATCCTCACAGAGAAACTCTGTATCTTGTGTAATGAAGAATTCAGTCTTGCAATCCTACCTTAGCCTCATGGGTCTATCATCTAAATGTATAGCTTTAATATGGCTACTAGAGGTACCCTTAAGTAACTAGGTTTTCAAGTCCAGTGTGGCTAGTTTATAGACTTAACATTCCACTGTTTTCTCTGGCAAGTTTCTGTGATTGTGCTTTTATTTCACTTAAATAGAACTCTGCAAAACTAGATGATTCTGTAGCAGGACCACAAATGCATAAACAGATATTTATGTGAGTTCATCTGAAAGGTCTAAATGTCCTCTCCTATCAGTGCCCTCTCTGTCTGTAACAGGCTCTGTCTGTTTTACTTGCTACAGTATATTGTGTTCTGTTTATGACTTAACAGCAGGGAGGAATTTACTTGCTTTGCCCTTTCCTGTCTCCTGATGTGTAGGTTGAGTGGAAGGCTTTGCAGGGAGAAGAGATGGATGTGGGCAAGCAGAGGAGGACTGATGTGGCGAACATGGGAGCCTGAAGTTCAGAAAGCCTAAAAATCCTTGAAGACAAGTGGGAAGACAATATTCAGAGCTCACAAAATGCCAGTTCTTAGAAGGGGCTGCAAAGTGTTTGTTGCTGCTGAGGAAGAGGCTGAATGTCACTATACTAGGACTGAGACTGAAGGAAAAGTCCTCACATTACAGTGATAAAGTGATAGAAAGTGTGAAAAAACCCTTGTGTTAATCTGTTTTTGGTTTTTTCCACTGCAGCTGAGTTTTTGCTTTTATGAAATTGTTGTTTTGGTGTGTTGTGTTGTGTTGTGTTGTGTTTTGTTTTGTTCATATCTTGCACCTTTTTTTGTTATCTTTTGTTTCAGAAAAAAATTGCAGATCTACCTCAAAGATCAAGTTGATGTGTGATCCTGGGATTGCTGGGTGTTGCCGCTACAAGTATGACAATGACTGGTTGCTCTAGCGACTTTGTTCTTCAGGAAATAGCATATCTTTTCCGAGGAATAAAGCCAATCAATCAGTATTTAGAGGACCAAAAGCACCATGTTTTATGGCTACAACTGGGGAAGTAGTTTATTGAGATTTTGTTGGTGCAGGCAAGCTTTGAACTGAAAATACAAATTTGCCTTCCAGTTAGATACCAATATGGATAAGAAGCCATCATCATTTCCCTAAGTCTTAAAAAGCAGTGGGACTCAGCTCTGCTTTCATCTCTTGTTATAGGAATAGTGAGAAAGAAAAACAGAGGCCTTTCTGCCAGTCAATGCCTTTTTTCAGGGATAACGCTGTAATTAAATGATTTTTAATGGTTGCATACAGGAAAGGCCTTGAAAGAATCACAAACATAACCAAGAAAACTACGTTATGCTCAGGAGGAGAGACAGATCTTCTTTTACACAGAGAAGCAGAAAAATCCACGTGAGGATGAAGGATTGGCAAGCAGCTGTATAGACACATGTTATTCCCTCTTCCTGAGATATATGTGACATTCACTTTTCCCATCTGGGATACTGATATGTACAGTATGAAAATGTGTCATTTACTCAACTTTTCACTTAAAAACTAAACAGCTTGGCAATGTTTGAGATGGATAATGTACAATAAAGGGTACAGTTGTAAGCACAAGGCCCCATTGCAGCTTATTAACAGAGCTACATCCTCAGTAGGCTTGAAAGGATTTGGAGACAATGACTACTGGTAAGTGAAGCCTTATTGTTGAATGAGTAGCCACTCTAATGAATCCAGAAAGGCTATGCTTAGCACAGCCTCTGATGTGACTCACATTGACTGAATTGTAAATTAAGCTGGTGCAAAACTGCAACACATGCTTACAATGGTGTGTTATACAGTTGGGTTTTTTTAATGTGACCTGAAAACAACAGAAAAAAATACCCAAAACATTTTTATTGTTAACTGCAGTGAAGTAATTTATTAACACAAAACAGAACAGCTTGCTGGAGTTTTAAATTGTTATAGTTTCTTTTTAAATATCTTCTAAAAGTTTTAAGAATCAGTTTTGGAATGATGTGTATCGAGAGAGTTTATAGACATTTGAACTATAGCAGTGTTGAAAATTGCAAAGTGATTTACAAAAGGTCTGCAATGAGTCATTTGATGAGCAAATTCCTGATTTCATCCCAGATTTGGCTTGTTACTTCTTCATATACTATGAAAGTGAAGGAGTCTTTCCCTTAGGCTGTGGAATAATAGCAGAACAAGGTCTGATCTCATAGTACTCACTGTAGTAACTCTAAGTCCTCTTCCTCTACCCTTCCAGTTGTGGGCAGCAACATCAGAAGAAACAGACAAACACGGTCTATTAATACATGGCTCTGTGGCTAGTTCTGACTAGAACTGCCACAGTTTTGGGTTTTTCAGTAATGACATGGCCTACACAGCAGCAGACTTGCTGGTGTCAGGTAGGATTCACCTTTCTCAAAGGAGGAAGAGGGTCTTTGCTCAGGAGTTTGAGATGCTAGTTTGACAGGGCTTTAAAATAGACTTGCAGAGGAGGGGGATACTATCAGCGTTGCCAGTGACAAGCTGTAGGACAGTACGCCAAGGTTAGAGAGATGGGGTGTTAGCAAGGGTCCCTCAGCTTGTTGCTCTGAGCTGGGGTCACTGCAGCACACTTGAAGTCTTATGGAGATGAATCAGGGGCTCCTGAGTTAATAGGAGCCAACAGGGAAACAGCAGTGAAATACCTCAAAGGACTAAAGGTGTGTTCCTCTAAGAAGGTGACATATCTGACAGCCCAACTGAAGTGCCTCTACACCTGTGCACCCAGCATGGGCAACAAACAGGAGTAGTTGGAAGCCACTGTGCTGCTAGAAAGCTACAATCTAGCCGCCATTACAGAAACTTGGTTGGATCCTATGACTGGAGTGTGGATATCAATGGCTACAGGCTGTTCAGAAGGGACAGGTGAGGAAGAAGGGGTGAAGGCGTTGCCCCCCACATCAAGATATGGATAGAGTATGAAGAGCTATCTCTGGAGAATAGACGTGAGCAGGTCAAAAGCTTATGTATAAGAATTAGAGACCGAGGTAACAAGGAGAACCTCGTGATTGGTGTCTACTCCAGGCCACCTGATCAAGGGAAGCCCTCTTCAAAGGAAGTCTTCTTCCTCCAGCTACAGGAGGTTTCATGTTCGCAGGCTTTTATCCTGCTGGTGGATTTCAACCACCCCAACATCTACTGGAAAAGTAGTACAGCAAGCTGTAAGCAATCCAGGAGACTCCTGGAGTACACTGAAGTTAACTTGTTAAGCCAGGTAACAGACAGCCCTACCAGAGGGGATGTGATATTGAATCAAATGGTCACCAGTGCAGGTAAGCTAATCGATGACCTTAAGCATGGAGGTGGCCTGAGCTGCATTGATCAATCATTGGTTGAGTTCACAGTCCCAAGATATGGCTCAGGCAAAGAGTAAAGTCAGAGCCCTGAATTTTAGGAAAACAAACTTTAATCTGTTCAAGGAGTTAGTCATTAGGACCCCCTGGGAAACAGCCCTCAGGGACAAGGGACCAGAACAGACCCAGTAGATCTTTAAGGAAGTTTTCCATAGAGTGCATGAGTTCTCAAACCTGAGGTGTAAGAAGTCAGGCAAGGAAGGCAAAAGAGCAGCATGGCAGAGTTGAGACCTGCTGTTCAGACTAAAGAAGGAACTGCACAGGCAGCAGAAGCAGGAACAGGTATCTTGGGAATGGTACAGGGAGACTGCTTGGTTGTGCAGGGATGGAGACAGGAAGGCCAAGGCATGGCTGGAGCTGAACTTGGCAAGGGATGCAAAGAATAATAAAGGCTTCTACACGTATGTCAGCCATGACCAAAGAAGGTCAAAGAAAACATCCCCCATGACGAACACAACTGGCAAGCTTGTGACAATGGACAAGGATAAGGCTGAGGTATTCAACAAATTTTTGCCTTAGTCTTCACTGACAACCTTTCTTCCCACACCTCTTGAGTGGGTGAACAGCAAGACAGGGACTGGTGGAGAAATGTCCTTCCCACTGTAAGAGAATATTAGGTTCATGAGGAACCACCTGAGGAACCTGAACACATATAAGTCTATAGGACCTGATAAGATGCATCCCAGAGTCCTGAGGGAACTGGCTGATGTAGTTGCCAAGCCACTCTCCATGACATTTCAAAAGTCCTGGAAGTCAGGTGAAAACCCTAGTGACTGGAAAAAGGGAAACATTGTATGCATACATCGTACTACAAACCTAGACAAGCTCAAGAATTGGACCCTTGTGAACTCCATGAGGCCCGACAAGACCAAGTGCAAAGCCCTGTAGCTGGGTTGAGGCAACCCCTGGTATCAATACAGGCTGAACGCTGAAGGGATTGAGAGCAGCCGTCTGCAGAAGAAACTGGGGATACTGGTGGATGAAAAGCCAACAATGAGAGCTCACAGCTCAGAAAGCCAACCATATCCTGGGCTGCAGCAAAAGAAGTGTTGCCAGCAGGTTGAGGGAGGAGATTCTGCCCCTCTACTCCACTCTGGTAAGACCCCACCTGAAGTACTGCATCCAGCTCTAGAGTCCTCAGCACAAGACAGACATGGACCTGTTGGAGTGGGTCCAGAAGAGGGCCACAAAAATGATCAGAGGGATGGAACATCTCTCCTATGAAGAAAGGCTAAGAGAGTTGGGTTGTTTAGCCTGGAGAAGACCCCTGGGGAGACCTTACTGTAACCTTTCAGTACTTAAAGGGGGCTTGTAAGAAAGATGGGGACAGTCTTTTTAGCAGGGCCATTTGCAACAGGACAAGGAGCAATGGTTTTAAATTAAAAGAGGGTAGATTTAACAGTGTGCCACTGCATAGGAAACAGTGCAAATCAACATTAGCTCTCTTAACGTGTCATGTCTAATCTGAGTTTACTTGATTGTAAAGCAAAGCCCTTACATGATTTAGAAATGGATCTCAAGAAAGCAAGCTTGCAGATCTTGTATTCTGATAGATAATGCAGATGGTTAAATGAACTATTATAGTTTCACCTCTGTGACACTCCCCCTGCCATTTCCTATACTGGAACTTATTTTTCAGGCCTCTCATTACCCTTCTATCTGTCTTTCCAAACTTCATGAACCACATTCCATCCCTTTGCAGTGTCTGGTTAGTTGGTAGTCTGGAAAGCAACAAGCTATAGCACTATAGCATTTATGCTGCTGTTCACCTCTAAGAAAAACATTTGCTGCACTGGAACCAAAAAAAAGCACAGCAGTGTCTTTCAATTAACTAACCCTATTAGAATTGTTGTAACTGAAGGATGACATCTTTTGTAACACTTTTGACTTAACATTTTAAAAGTAAATGTCAATTTGTGAATGGTGGCAGAGGGACTGTGATGATATTTATCACATACATTTTACATTTAATTTTTTTCTCAAGTGTCTAAACTCTACCTTGTTTCTTTTTGAAAGCAGGGTTACACCTTTCATTTAAATTACAGAAGTATGTACCTTGTAATCTGTTTTATAGCTATAATTGCTCCCTAGCAGCTAATGGTCCCTAAATACAGTTTTGGTAGACGTAAGTGGAGGGATCTCTTGTACTATAACACAAGAAGTAGTAGGAGTAAGAGACAAGCTCCAGAGTGGAAAGGAGGAACTACAACATTAAGGATGCAGAACTCTTTCAAATTGTATGTTTGGCAATAATTTTATTCTGACACAGTTATCTCAAATGATTCACTGTCTAAACTGGAAGAGCAATCCTAAATTAGAATCATACTCCCTTTAACTGTTTTAATACAATATAATTTGAAGAGCTTTTTCTTGGGTCTTTTGTGTCTGAGGTGCAATTTTGTCATTGGCTTATGTCTGTCAGAATTTATACTGCCTTTGAGATCAGTAGTCCCACTCCATCCTCAGCCACATTCCTAGTAATTCACATGAGTCAGTTCTAGCAATCATGCGGCCATGGGCTGAAGAAATTGTTTCATTGATCCAACTATTATGTAGAATAATTTTTTTATCCTCTGTCTGATCAGGAAAATGATCTAACTGCAATGTGACAACATACTTCCTACACTTGACACAGGGAAAAAAATGGAGACAGGGAGAACCATCCTTTTTTGGTACAGGTACAATTGAAAATCAACATCCACTGAATGTTAACTCTACCTGCAGTCCCTCCATTCGATTAGCTGTAGCCTTTCAATGTATGTATCTGTATATGTGTGTGTATATATATATGTATAATGTATATATTTGTGTGTATATCTATACATATATATGTATGTATGTGTGTATATATATAGTAGTCTTTTGACACAATGTTTTTGGATTATAAAACAGATTTTCCACAAATTTATAATGATCTAGAGTAGGTGGATTCAGTGGTTTTTTTCTTCAGAAAACCAAAATGAGTTCTTATGCCCAGTCTTAGATTGTAGTGCATTCAAATTATTCTGAATTTTTATTGGAAACAAAATATTTCAGAACTCATGAACCATTTTCCTGAAAGATGAGCTATCTGTTAGGCTTCATAGAGGCTAAAGAACTAAGGAATTGTAGTCCAAACACCTCAGGATTCCTTTCTGAAAGAACTCCTCTAATGGACATGTTCCAAGGCTGAAATAAACCTCTTAAGACACCGAATGGTTTTTCACTGGTAGATTATTGTGCACCATAGGGAACACAGTTTTGGGTCAGCAAAATGAAATTGTGGATTTAAGTTCAAGAATAGCAAAAAGATACTGTTTGTAAAAAAACTCTTGCATTTACCTGTAACTCAAATGTATCTAGAATTGTTAATTTCATAAATGTTAATATTTTCATTTTTTTCTCCATGTTTATGATAATAAACAAGTATGAAATACTGTAATAGATTGTGGAATGGAAGATTTAGATTTCTCTTTCATCTAGCACTATTATTATTCTTAATTGTGTTCTTATACCTTTTCATCTCAGTTGAAAACTTTGTCAATGTTACTTCATTTTTCTTGCAGCTTCATAATTTTTAAATAACGCTTCTTCCCGACTCCCCCCCCCCCCCCCCCCAACTGAGTACTATTAAATTTTTTCCATTTGGTGAAGGTCACTTCTTCTGCTAATGTAGATTGGCTTTGGGTTCACTGGTAGGAAGGACCTGAGTTAATTTACATGACCTTAGGAAATGCCCCAAAGTGCTAGAAAATAAATACTGTGTATGTACAGAGCTACAGGAACAACAGAGTAGAGGCATGCAGTTTTCTGCACAAAATTGCATCAGTGTTTAAACTGTGGCCTTTCAATACTTTTTAATTCTTCAAAAGATATTGAATATACAGTTCTCAGAAATTGGCTGTCATAATGAAAATAGAGATTGCAGTATTTTCACTGAAAATGTTATAAAACAAACAGAAATATAATTGAAAAACAGCTCTTCTTCTTATCATGTTATGTCCAATGGGATGTTTCCAAGTAGAATACTTACAGCGAAAAGTGAAGAAATGACTGACTTTTAAGCTATGTACTGCTATGTTAGATTCTACTTTTTTGGCTATTAATAAGCTGTCAATATTATTTCTAATACTTTCCTAGACAAATGAAGGATGCACAGTTTATTTCATGTAGAAACTACATTAGCTATTGTAGAAGTGAGGTAGACAAATCAAGAATAGCCACTATTAAGAATAGCCACAGCTGTGCAATAAAGCAAAATACAATGATATTTAGATAATTTTCTTGTTTCTGTTGTGGTTTTTTTTCTCCTTGCCTTTTACCCTGTTACTGTTTTTATTATGAAAGTGTTATTACTCATACAATTTTTCTCTACATAACTGTTTACCTTACCTGAATTTGACCTGTAAAGTAAAAAACTACAGTTATTTTCTTTGTTGGAAAAATAAGCTTTACAAATTCTAGTAAAGCATCATTTTATTCTGGTGATCTAATACATATAAAGGTAGATTTTTTAGACCAAGTAACTTTTCTGACACTGCTGTGTGGGGAAAACCACAAATTTAACTTATAAGGTGACTTTCCATTGAGCTAAGTAACACATTTCTGGCTGCACAGTTTATAAGCAGCTCAGCATCGGCCAGCTGGTAAAAAAATGTAACAGTTCAGGTTTTTCAAGTGCTTCAGTACAAATATAGCTTCATGTTGCATAATACGGCACGTAAGGGAAAATGACTTTTTAGTTGTTGTTTCTATATTCCTTGTAGGAAAGATCACTGACTGCATGTACTAACAGGGCAAAGATATCCATCATGTTGCCCCTGTAGGTTGTTCTACTGTTTCTGCTAGCAACAGTTTCCGTTTTCTCCCTTGTAGGAATCAACTTCTGGGGCTGCATTTTGTTTGTTGGGGTTTTTTTTGTCCTTACAGAGAAAATCGGTGCTAGCACTCTGACTGATAAAGAATGGCACTACAGCAAATGTCAGCTATCCTGGATGCACTATTTTTTTAATTTACTCCAGTAATGTCATAATCGTCCTTTTATATGGAATGTAAACCATGACGGATTTCTTTCTCAACCTTAAAAAAATCATTCGTCTTTTGATATAAATACATCTCAATGCTTTTATGTTCCCCTCAGGCTGTGCAACACACTTGAAATTTATTGCAAAATATATACACTGCTCAGCACAACAATCTCTACTTTTAGCTTTATTCTACATATACAAAAGTAAAAGAAAACAGCAGAAAAACCTGGCATTTCATTTTGGTTTATTTTTCTTATTTAGTTTCAGCAGCATTTTGTAGAATGTAAGATGTGGATCATCCAGCAAAAAAAAAAAAAAATGCAGAAAACCAGATTCAATATCATCCCTTATTAACTTTTCCACTTGCCTCAAAGAAATTTCTTCTGTCAATACTTTAATTTTAACTGGGCTGAATAAGAAAAAAAAAAACAACATTTTTTTGGCATAACGGTAACTGTGTCTGGGATTTGGTCTATAAGTGTTATGCTCTATAGTTTCTTTCATATGAATTAAGTTCTTGAGTCATGATAAAAATCCTAATTCTTTTCAGGTTTTATGTTTCTAAGCTAACCATGTTGAGCTATTCTGGTACTCATGAACCTTAAGACAAAAGTGTGAAGAGAACAAACATGCTGCCATATAATTCCTTCAGGCTTTGCTTTTGAGACTAACACAGCAGGACAGATTTGTTCCTGTACACACAGTCATGTACAGAAAAGAAAAAAAAAAAAAAAAAAAAAAAAAAAAAAAAAAAAAGAAAAAGAAGGAAAAAAGGATGCCCTGCTTTGTTTCTTTTTTTTTTTTTTTAATTATTATTTTGTATGTGTGGTGGGTTGACCCTGGCACAGCACCAGGTGCCCACCAAGCCC